>CBMN010755410.1:0-18445 GCA_000582825.1 Hordeum pubiflorum
GGGCGGAGAGTCTCGCGCCTCCCCCGCGGCTTGTCACCGACGAGGACCGTCGCGAGAACCAGAGGCGGGAGCGCCGCCTCGGCATCGTCGAGACGAACGAGGTGGCCATGGTAGCGTGGCGCGAACGGTTTCCGCAGGACGTCATCGACGAGCGCGAGTTCTTCACGCAAAGGAGGGCGCATAGGAGGGTGGACAGGAGGGCGGAGCGAGCCGCCTATCGTGAGGACAAGCGTACGCGGAAGGCGGCCGCGGACTTCAACATCGAGCTTGGAGAAGCGTCGTCCTGGGACGCCAACGATGAACGATTTCTTGATGCCTCCATCGAGATTTCGGATACGGACATTTCGGAGGAGGATATTTTTACTACGGACTCGGAGGAGGACGACGAGTAGTTTTTAGCGCGTCTATGTATCTTTTTTATTTTATCTATGCATGTTTTTATTATATGTATCGTTGAACTATGCTATGCAAAATTTGAATTTACCTACTAGCTATGTTTGATACTGCGCGCGCTAGTTTAGCGCGTCTGCTGGAGCGCCGCGCGTGCACACAATTTTGCGGCGGCCGCGGGAGCCAGCGCTCTCCGGCGCGCTAAAAAACGCTACGTGCGCGCGTTAAAACCGTTTTTTGCGTGCCCGCGCGTTGCGCGCCTGTTGAAGATGTTCTTACCAATGTATAATAGGGCTGCTCTAATGGCCTGTCGAGGAACATTTGCTATTCTAATGGTGTACGTGAGTATTACATCTTATTCATGACGATCATGGCCACAGCGACAGGGGCCATGAGGTTCACCATGGAGGCCTTGAGAACATCCACGCTTTGCGCATCGGATGTTAGGTAGATGCAAATGGGCTCCTCCAAAAGAAATAATATTTGCAATCATATTTTTTTGGATTCATTAACTCTTCCCGATGGAATGTTGAACATATATCATGCTCTCTCGATGGAACTTCCTGGTGTGGACTAATAATCTTTGTTTATCATGAGATGCCTTGCGTTAATGATCTATATATATCTTCTTTTTTTCTCATAGCATATTCTACCAATCTTCCTTTGCAGCTTAGGGTGGCAAATGACGTGAATTTTTTTCGTTGCATATGTTATTGATCTTCCAGTGCAGCTTAGGGTGGCAAATGACATGAAATATTTTGTTGGACACTGAATCTTTGATATGTTTACAAAACTCCGCTTATTTTTTTATGCTACCCATCCTGGACCCGAAGTTTTTCTAACTACGTTAAAACATCATTTTGGTAGGTTGTAGCTTGGCTAATGTTAATTTCAAGTCTAAGATCATATCTATAAGTGTATCTTTTTTAAAAATGGTTTCAATGGGGCATATGATTTTAAATAGATACAGTAGAATGTAGAGAGAACTCAAATGTTGATACCTGTAATCAATTGAACATACTAAGAAAATGATGGTCTGATATGCAACAAGCAAACACATTGTTAGTGTTTTCACTTACCTTGCAAAGTAGAACAACACTTTGTATAATAGCATTAGTACATATCTCCAATAATACATACGATAGGAAATAAATAACCAGTTGTTTCTTGTGTAACTTTAGAAATTTTTGAATGTATCTTTTTGAATTACCGACAGAGAATAAAGTACGTTTGGCTCTATTTTCATGTGGTTCCGTAGCATAGCACGGGCGTCTTACTAGTAACTATTGAAAAAATATAGTGGTGTAATGAAGGGGAGGGGGACAGAGCCCCTTGCCACCCTCCCTAATTATAACTTAACTAGTTTTTATTTGATTTGGATACAATTAAGTGTTTGTTGATGCAATGTTCATATAAAATGCCCCCTAGATTTTAGTTTCACCCATGGGATATCAAAATATCCAAACTGAGCCTGCTCTTGCTTCCTCAAACTAGTGATGGGGTCGTTGTCTTTAGGTGAGATGATATTTGATTGCCCCCGTGTTGCTGAGTGTAAAATCGATCAAGTATGTCTAGACGGGGTGAATAGAGTACTAAGCAAAAGTGCACTCTTTTCCCAAATTTTATTTTCCTTGCAATTTTAAGCTTTTCTACGGTAGGCTATCGAGCACCTTCCATATGCAAATCTACAAGAGTATAGGCAATGAAAAGTAGAAGACTTGCAAGAATACAGTAAGAGGTAGGGTTAGATGAATGCAAACACGGGGTGACTGATTAGTCCAATTTATGCACTGTTTTGCAACTCTTAATTCGTCTCGTAGTCATAGGATTCATCGAATTTTACAACGTTTGCACGCATCCTGTATATGTTTTCACTAAGTTGGCATTTGCAGGAGCTTTTTGGAGTTTAAGGAAAGAACGTCATATTATGGTGGTGAAATCAAGTCAATTAACTCGTGATAGGATACTAGTATACTACCATAAAAGTAATAATTACTTGGGAGAAGAAAGAAGTCACACAGAAGCAACCAGAGCACAAGATGACGCGCGGTACCGCACACCGCCTCCACCGCTCGGTCCACTACTTCACCCCCATGTAAACAGATCGCAAATCCGAGACATCTAGCCACCAGAAACTCATCCAAAACTAAAACCCTAGACTCCAGAAGGATTATGGATGAGGAATTGATCAATGTATGTACTCTGTCGCTGCATCACCGCATCGAGAGGGCATCATCACCATCCCATCCCCATTTCTTTGTAATATACTAGTTTACGTGGATCCACGTTTGTATTACCTTGACTTTATAGAATTAGTGAACATTTTAAAATTAAGATAAAACAAACCGAGATAGGAAAGACAACATGGAAAAAATGAAAGAGAAAAAAGGCGCCCGCTGAGATCTCTGGAGCGTGGCATCCGTCTGGCGATACACTTGCTCGCTGGGTCGGCCCGCTTGTGAGCAACGTATCCCCCTTGCAGTCGTTATAAGTGATGCATGTTTCAATGGAGCAACTAACCAAGGTGCACCCTTGCGGGCCCCGCAAGGGTCACTTTGGGTGGGCTGAGAGCACACCAAGTGGCGCGCTCTCATTCGTCACCACGTGTCGCGTGCCGGGTGTTTCCTCAAGTTCATTTTATTTTATTATTTTGTACGCGTTTTAGGGTTTTAGATGGTTTTTTGGCTTTTCGGATTCTACCCAATTTTCCCTAGGTTTTTTGACAAAAAAAATAAAATTTTCTTCTCGTGAAGGCATAGATTTTCTTCTGTGCCTCCCGTAAAGAAATAAATTCTTCCGTGAGAGGCACGGATTTGCTTTTCATGAAGACACAGATTTGCTTTCGCGGCATGCATAGTTATGCCTCTCGGAAAGAGAAAAAATGTTTTCTTTTATTTTCACGACGGGCACCCTCTCGGAGAGGAGGAAAATGTGTTTTCATTTTCATAAGAGTCAGAGATTTGCTCCTCGTGGAGGCACAAATTTGCTTCTGCGAGAGGCATATATTTTCTTCTCGTGGAGGCACAGATTTGCTACCACGAGAGGAACTGTTGTGCCTCTTGGGAAAAAATGAGAAAAAATGTGCTTCCGGCTCGTTTCTTCTTCTTCTGATATTTTTCCTTTTTCATCATAAAAAGTTTACCGGGAAACCTATTAACATGGGACTTACTTTCGAAGATCTTGAAGCTGGGAATCTAGTAGTGAAAACGGTTCGGCGTTTGGACGCATGATTTAAGAGATAAAATGTTTCGAATAAACGAATCTACAAAAAAAACAAAAAACTCTCCTGTTGCGACAAGTGATGCACATCCAGTGCGTCACTTGTCACGTCCTGAAAAGATGAGAGTGACCTTTGTAAAGATACCTCTTAATTAATGATTTCGATGTTCCAACGTACGCGGGTGGCTATGACCCGCTTGCTGGGAGACACCAACTAGCCTCGCCTCAAGAGCTGGTATTGGCCCGGTCCAGTAACCATGTATGACATCATTCTGTAATGTCCTGATGATGTCGCATGTGTTTTTCGTTTTTTGCTTCCATTTTTCTTCACATTTTTATTCTTTTGTTTTGCTTTATTTTTCAAACTTTGCTTGTATTTTGTAATATTCTAAATATTTTACAAAAAATATATTATATTGTTTGTGGAAAATGTTCATCTTGCATGTGAAAATATTAAACATGTATAGAAAAATGTTTATGACAGTTAAAAAATCCACACGTCGAAAAAGAAATGTACCTCACATTAATAAACGTGTTTACAATGCAATTTTTTTGTTGAAATAAAAAAGGTCATACATTTAAGAAAATGTTTACGAGGTTGAAAATGTGTTCATTACATTTTGACAAAGTGATTGTATAAAAGTAAAAAAATGTTTACATAGTTCAGAGAAATGTTTTTTTATGATTCAAAAAATATTTCAATGTGTATTTGAAAAACTTGTTTAACTCCTATTCGAAAAGATGTTCAAAACAAAGTATTTAAAAAGTGCAACTCCTATGCAAAATCCGGCCTAGTGGGGCGGCCCGCTAATAATTGCAGGTAGGCGTTTTCTAACAGAAATTGGTAAACATGGGAAATCAGTAACGAAGGGAATAGCCCTCGCAAAGTTTAACCCACCTTCGCTTAGTAAAGTGTTTTACCTCTTAAACCATACGTCCAATATCTGAACCGTTTTCACCGTTGGATTTCTCACGTTCAAATCTTCAAAACTAGATCTCATATTAATAGGTTTCGACGAACATTTTTTTTTCATGGAAAATGACAGAAGAAAAAAAGAGCCGGAAAAATGGTTTTGTCCTCACGTTTATTTTCCTTTTCGAGAGACACAACTATGCCTCTTGCGGAAGCAATTTGTGCCTCCGTAAGAAGCAAAAAAAATTCTCCTTTTGAAAGATTGTGCCTCTCACGAAAGCAAACTTGCGCCTTCACAAGAAGTAAATATATGCATTTCGTGGAAGAAAATATGTGCCTCCTCAAGAAGAAAATATGTGTTCATCGTGAAAGAAAAAACATGTTTTTTCGAGAGGTATAGCTGTGCTTCTCGCGAAAGTAAATATGTGCCTCCATGAGAAGCAAATCTGCGCGTCTCGCGGAAGCATGAATGAAACATGTTTTTCCACGCATTTTCTTAAACCTAGGAAAAACTGGGCAAAAATCGAAAGCCAAAAAACAGAAAAAAAAAACACATCTAAAACCACAAACACGTATGGAAAAATAGTATTAATAAATATCAAAAAACCACCCAGAACGCGATACATGATAACGGCTGAGAGCGTGTCACTCGGCTTTTATCTTTGCGAGAATGCAGGCCACTAGTGAGCCGGGCTTATCCGAGAGTCTAAGCAGGCCATTGGGCCGAGATCGCAGCGGTCCATCACGCCGATCCCAGCACCTAGGGTTTCTCCTCGCCCGCCGTGAGATAAGACCCCCTCACACCCCCGCACGAACAGCTTCTCCCACCCCCCTACGCCGCCGCCGCTCGCCCGCCCGCTCCGCCGCAGTCCTCCCAAGGTACCGCCAACTCACTTCCGCGCAGATGAACACGTTCTCCGTCCCGGATCTTCTCACCTCGAGTCTCCTCTGTGCGCTGTGCAGATGGCGGTGCCTATGCTGAAGAAGGCGATCGTGAAGAAGAGGGTGAAGCACTTCAAGAGGGCGCACAGCGACCGCTACATCGGCCTCAAGGTACCTAGCCCGCTCCGCTCTCGCTCTCGCCGTCGCTCGCCCCAGAACCGCGCCATTTTTCTAGATGGATTACCCTTATCTTTGTTCATGTGGGGTTCGGGCGGCTGTCCCGGCCTCCTCTGCTAGCTCTCGATGCGCGGATCTGGTATACATGCCCCGTTAATTTGGTAGCGTCGTCTCCGTAATCGTGGCTACAAAGTTGGGCCTGGGGGTTTCGTGTTTAGCGAGCACAGTAGGGGATGGTTTCGCTGTAAGATGAACTGTTAGTATTGCATTGTGGATTCAGGGTCTATCTTTTCTGTAGACACCGCTGATTCGTATGGTGCGCTGTGGTGCTAGGAATTTCCTTTTAAGATGTGGCGTGTTTGTTCTTTAGAGCTCGTTGTGGAAAAACCCCCTTGTTGTATGGAATCCGCTGAGAAAAATTCAAAATGTTTTGAGATCCCACTGTACACTGGTTGGGCCTAGGCATACCACCTGGCGATGCCAGGTACATGTGACTGGTGACCTGCACGCATGGAAGAAGGAGTGGTAGCGCCAGAAGCAAGACAAAATCTTGGGCGTTTGACTTGGGAGACTTGCTGCTGTTGCGGCGGAAGGACTATGCAACTTTGTTCTAAATGTTGGGCATGTAGGCTTGTGAGTCTGGTTATGCATGCCTGTTGCATTTAGCATGATGTAAATTAAATACCATGAAAGCTTGTTAGTACATCAGTTGCTTACTCCAATTGTCTTGTATTTTATCCTGGTTTGCGCAACACTCGTGCGATGTTTCTGGATAACATAGTCAGATACCCCTGAATTTGGACGACCCATTTAGCTGGAACTAGTTTCTGCACCATATGCTATCTAGCTTTTGGTTGCTAATTCTAGTTACTTTGTTACAAAGGCTTATTTGTTTATTCGATCACAATGTTTGTATGCTTGTGTAATAGTCGACATAAAGGATTCAGTATGTTGACTGTCTAAACAACACATGAGTTTTTCTGTTTAGTTGTGACTTATGAGTAGTTTCATCATTCTGATACATTGCTTTGAGAATGGGCATGGCCTCTTTTTTCCTTTTTGTACTTCTCTTTCCGTAGTTGCTATCTGTTGTGTTAACCAATTCACCTGTTCTGCTCTTATTTATAGCAAAGCTGGCGTAGGCCAAAGGGTATCGACTCCCGCGTCAGGCGGAAGTTCAAGGGATGCACCTTGATGCCCAACATCGGGTACGGTTCAGACAAGAAGACCAGGCACTATCTGCCCAACAAGTTCAAGAAGTTCGTTGTCCACAATGTCTCTGAGCTGGAGCTGCTTATGATGCACAACAGGTATGCATTTCAATTCTACTCACCAATCTTGATTTGTTATCAGGAGAGCTGCAGTTATCACCTATCATGTTCATTGCTCGATCATGCAGCATTTGCTAATAACTACCATCTTTCTGCAAACAGGACCTACTGTGCTGAGATCGCACACAATGTGTCCACCCAGAAGCGCAAGGCGATCGTTGAGCGTGCTGCGCAGCTCGACGTCGTGGTCACCAACAAGCTTGCCAGGCTCCGCAGCCAGGAGGACGAGTGAAGCATTATCTAGTCAACTAGTCTGGGTTGCTACCTTTGTAGTAGACATTACATCCCTGTTTGAGAAGAAAAATACTGGCATTTTGCAAGATTTCATGTATGGACTGTCTTTTTGGTGTGAGCATGGTGAAATGTACTATCTGGTTTTCTCGGTCGTAGCAGTACGCAAACGTCTTGAAGTATGCACTTGAAATTTGAAGTAGAGACCTGTGTGTTGGTTTCCCCTTGTGCCTTGTTACGTTTTGGTTGATGCATTTGATGCTATTGTTCCTGGAATGTTTCGTGCTGCTGTTGCTACTTCTTACCAGAATCATGCTGTCAGTATTTCTTCTGGCCTCAAAGAAGTTTCAGATCAATTACTACCTTGCAACCAGAGTATTATATGAGTTCTGGTTATATCGTTTGTAATGTTTGAATCGAAGACAGATTTTTGAATGAAGCACTGGTCTGGAATTGTTGGCCGCTCGGGGTTGCAATGGTGCATTGGCAGTTGTCGTCATACAGTTCTCGCTTGTCTGAAATTCTATCAACAGCACATCCCAAAGCGGGGCCAGGAAACAAGTGATCTAAACTCAGCCACAGGCAGGAAGTCGGAACCAGACCATCATCACAGGATACTCATTCGGTTCATCCAAGTAAATGCCATCGCCGTGCGACAACGATATGCGCGAGAAAATCGACCTCGGCTCGACAGATTCACATGGGCAAGATAAGATGAATCCTGCCCCGCCGCGCCTCGACAGATTCACATGGGCAAGATAAGATGAATCCTGCCCCGCCGCGCCGGATCACTCGACATGGCGCAGTCAATCGCTTGCGCTGCACTGGCTGGCAGGCATGGCTTCCACCACTGATCGGCGCTCGCTCGTGGACCTGATCGTCCGCCTCTGGATAACGGGGGGCAAAAGGCTGCGTCCTGGAAGTCCATAGACTGATTTTTCTTCTCGTCCTTGGTAGGAATTTCGAGTTACTGTCCGGGATCGGCGCGACGGCGACGGCCTGCTGAAGCCGCATCTGAATCATTGGATTCGTAATCATCACTCTCTATTTATCCTCTTCGACGCCTTCTGCGTTTGATGGGTGCATATGGATGGTGACCTGATGCAATTGCCCGTTTCATCCACGCCTCTTTGGGAAGAAAAATACAGAGATTTTGGTACGACGGCAATTCTTGCACGAGAGCACAAAGAAATAGCTCACCTGACGTCTTTGATTCTGTAGCTCATTGCTGTGCTAATTAAGCCTGCATGGTTTCCTTGTAAGATCTCTGACGGCAGACTCCGTGCCCACTGTTTAGCGAAAGCTCCTGCTTCCTCTGAAGAAAAGCAAAAGAAATTGCTCGCCCTGATTCCTTTGAAATCACTAGTATGTTATAGGCAACTGTACAAGGATTTGGAGGGAAAGAAACACTTCTAAAATAATGATATTAGCCAACCATCTAATACAGTGCTTCCCACTAAAAAAAAAATATAAATCTAATACAGTGCTTCATCATCCTGAAAACAAGAAGTGCGGCACAAACATCGTGCGTGGGTCGACACATAAAAAGGCTTGACATTCCACCAAACAATAAAGAGCCAATCGCGAAACACGTGCTCGAAGTTGTATTGTTTCCTTCTCTTTATGTCCATTGTTCCTATGTTTTTCTATGCGAATTCCTTGTTCTTGTGTTCTATATGTACTTATGTAGTAGCATTCCTGTTGTGTATCTACCGATATGTTTTTTTTAAATTCCCTTGTTTGTTCCAAAAGAGGCTTATTTCCCTCCTCATTTCCGGCCGGATCACTCGCATTTCGGGGCAGCATCTGAGCTATCAACCCTACCCTATCATATCATGCATCCATTCTTGATGCCATCATAACTGTTCGAATTGAGATAGGCCCTTCCCTGATTGAGTGATCGGATCGAAGCAAAGGGCCAGCCATAAACCATTCAATCTGTTCCTTCCTTCCTTACTTCCAGGGTTTCATTCAGACCAGTTACACAGTGATCATTGACCAGTTCAGGCAGCTACAGTCCCATCATGGACCATGACAACATCATGCATGGTCTCATCACACTCCATACACAGCACCGCATTGCCACCCGATCACCCACCGTCGTCGTCGTCCCCGCGCCCACCACCCGCAACGGCACCGAGCGCGGTCCGAAGGCTTGACGACGACGACATGGACGACAGGGGCACCGGTGTTCCTCCGTCGGGCACGTCGCCCGATCCCCCTCCATGAAACGAGAGTAAATTTATAATGGCCATCAGCGGGGTGAACATGTGGGACGAGAGGAGGAGCGCAAGAGGAGGGCCGGTCGTACCATTTCGCCATGATTGTGTAGCCCCTCAAGCCACCGGACATTCTATTTCAAGGCCAGCGGATATATATTGCGGGCCGGGGGATCGGCAAGTTCGGCGGGCGATGGCGATCGGAGAGCCGTGACGTTTTCGGTGATTCGTATCGAATGTATGGATGGATAGCTTGCTGGTTTCAGTTATTAATACATAACAGTTGATCAGTGGCTTGCTCCGGGGTCCAAATTCATGTCGTTTTTCGACGTCGACGCGGGTTACAGTACAGAAATACTCCCTCCGTATCAAAATATAAGACCTTTTTTTTTCAATATTTTGATGCGGAGGGAGTATATATTTTGGCCAGTCAGTTTCGATGCTAATATGTTTCTTGAAATTTGAACTATGTAAATTTTATGAAAAATATATATTATGAGATAATAATTTACTGAAAGTGACAGTACTACATAGTAATACACGAGATAAGAAGATACACTGGTACTTTACCTCCTGTCAATATTGAGCACTCGTTTTAGAATATGAAAAGGAGAAATATTATGAAAGTCTATCCGGAGACGGAGCAGGATTAGTGATTGAGTATTCCGGACGTATCTCCGTGGACCATGTCCTGAAGCAAGCGAGGTTTTCAGTACAGTGCCGGCTATTCAAGCACAGTGGCAGCGCTAGTGTATTGACAGCCGGGGGGGCATGGTATCTGCATCTGGTCCATGTACAAAACAATACAGTGGCCCATACGTACAGTGGCGGCCGGCTCCTCCAGGTATTCCATTCTTGTACGAAAGGGCGTCCATCCTGATCCTGGGGTCTCCGGTGCAGTGCACACACTCGGCTCGTGCGGTTCAATTCGTGCCATCAGTCTCCCGGACAGCCTGTTGTGGATTGGTGGGTTTCCCTCGGGCAAGAGAAAAGTTAATGCTTTCTACGTCCCAAAATAAGTGTCTTAATTTTAATATAACTTTGTATTGAGGTTGGTATAAAATTGAGGCACTCATTTTAGGACGGAGGGAGTACGGTCGAGGGCGACGTGGAACCTAACCGCGGGGATCGGTGTGGTATAGGGTTCCAGTGGAGAGATGTATAGGGAGGGAAAAGGCCCGAGCCTGACGCTGACGCCGCACTAGTAACACAACTTTTGGCGTAACGTAATCCTCGGCCCGATCACGGGTTAGTAATTTACTATGCTAAGAGAAATGAAAATGGTTTTCTTTTCTACTCCCTCCCTCCGTTCGTAAATACAAGTCTTTTTAAAAATTTCAATAAGGACTACATGCGGTTTTTATTGAAATCTCTAAAAAGACATATATTTAGAAACGGGGGAGTATTTGGCTGTATGCATCGCCCGATGCAGAGGCCGAGAGGGCTTCCCCGTGATCCGGTAAACGGGAAAACATGGTATCTTCGCGGTGTCGCGGGGAATTACCGCCAGAAATGGGAAAATCCAAGCGTTTTAAACTGGGCCCTGATGTTTTTTTTTTAATAAAAAATTAGACCCTTTTTTGTTTTGAGAAAGCTGGACACTACCAATGAGGGGGTGACGTGGGGTGCTACGAAATGAGATCCAGCGGAGAGCGGATAAAAGGGACGGGTAACCTACCAGAGCTGGGAGACAGTGACGCCCCTCTGTTCCTACGTACACCACGACATGCAACAACTAGTGGTAATAATCAGTGCCATTTTCTGCCTACGCAGGTGAAAGTGTGATGTGGAGGTGATCTCGAAAAAGAAGGAATGCTGCTGGTGATGCTGATGGCGAAATGCGAGTTTGTGATGAGGATTAAAAAGGTCACAACAGCTGCAAGTTGCACATATGATACTATTTCTCTTATGAACTGAAGCTGATGATAGATCACTGTTCATTGATGAGCACTCGGCAAGCGCCACTTTGGCTGTAATGTGGCGGCTCAATCATAGAGTTGTAACAGCATGGACAGAGCACAATATGCTGAGGATAAATATGTCCATAATTGCCATTTCCACGACAAAATGCAAAATAGTAGTACATGATGGTAGTATTCGTCCCAATATCTGCCGAGCTCTTACACATTAGGAGAGATGATGGTGATTCTAAATATTTTCACCATATCTAGTACATGGTTTACTACTACTTTTCCGAGACCATATATAATCTCGTCGACGCGAGAAGAATCAAGCAGGACGGTTAAGCCGGAGTTCTTTCTAGCATATCCCCGATCCCGGACGTCTTTGGCACCATTCGGCATCGGATGCGGATGATCAACAATCAGTTCTCAATCCGGAAGTCAAAAGACCGTTAGCTTAGGAGCTTCACTTCGCCATACTTTTCTTATGTACAAAAATATGGGCCTTGGTGATTATCAGTGGAGTGGTCGTCTAGAACTCAACCTCTGGATGATCTGCCGCCTGTAACCGACCTGCGATAGTCCGACCACAAGAGCTGTTAGTCCAAGGTGAATTCACCAAGGCGTGCAGCAAGCAATGAACCATCATCGTCCACTACACGAACCATCGAAATTCGGCGCCGAACCCGCATTCTCCTGGCTTTGCTCGTGGTCCATATGCTGCGCATTTTGGGCATTCGCCTCCCAGAAATCCTGCTGCTGAGAAAAAGAGGTAAAGAGTATCAGGATCAGATGCATATTGACTCTCATTAGCGAGGTATGTTGCATTTTTTTTTTCAGGCGGACAATCACCTGTTTTTGAAAAGGGTACTGCGGTGCCTGCGGTAGAGCCATGTCTAACAGGCCCATGGAACATTGGTTCTCCATAGCACCCGAGCTGAAGGACTGGAAAAGGTCTGCCTGGTCACACAATGGGTACACCGTGCCAGCGCTCTCCAATGGAAACACCGTGCTCGCCGAAGGGCCGAGTGCTTGGTTCATCTGGAGATGCATAGGAAACAGCATGTTAGAGGCAGATTGTTTCCTGGAGCCAAAAGCGCGAGATACGAGATAACTCGAGCTCACATCTTTGTGCAGGAGGTTAGACAAGGTGTCGAAGTCAAGTTGCGGGTTGACGGTCGAGAGCTTCATGGACAAGAACTGAAAAGAGTAAAGCAGCAAACGGATTAGAGAGAATTCGGCAAGAGCTACAAAAGCTCCGGTACTGTGACCGATTGTGTGCTGCTTCTAACCTCGACTTGCTGCTGCAGCGATTGAACATAGTTTATGATCTCATCGAGCATGAGGGCTTTGCCAATCACCTACAGATGGGAATCCATTTCTTGAGATTAGACAGACTACAGAGATGGTGACGGCTGACACTTGCACATAAAAATGTTCTCATTCTGGATGGTGGATGGAATATTTTGATACCTTGTTACATCCTGGCACCAGGTCCTGGAGCATCTTCATCTTGAGGGTGATCTTCTCTCTTCTAACCTGTTACATGAACCCACGATTGAGGACAGTGTGCAATTGTGCAATCGTGCCGAAAATTGTACTGGCAATTTTTCATTCAGACAGCTAAAAGAGACGCCGAGAGTAAAATTTCAGTAGGATTACCCTCTCAGCGAGGCTGTGGCTGTCGGTCGCCTGGCCTCTCCTGGCCCGGACATGGACGTAGTCCCGGGGCGGCTCATCCGCCGCCAGCTGCTTGGACTTGGAGCCCTTGCCCTTGGCCTGCTTCCGCCCCCTCTCCCCGCCGGCCGAGCCATCGCTGGCCGTGGCCGCCTCCTCCTCCACCTTGGGCCTCACCGTCTCGTCCTCAATTTTGCACTTCTTCGAGTCCGGCCCCGTCGCATCCCCCATCTGCAAACCAAATTCCGGCGTCACCTTCAGGTAGAACTAGAAGCAAGCAGCGGGCTAATGCGCGGCGGAATTTCCTCTCAATAACCAAGAGAAGAAGGGTGATGAAAAATCCATGGAAACGGAGCCCACCTTGGCGAAAGTGGGCGCGGCCTCCTTGCCCTTGGCGGCGCCCGCGGCCGGCGCCTTCCGCTTCTTGGCATTCGCGCCGTACGCCCACGCCGGGTCGGAGACCGAGGAGCCCTCCCGGGACGCGGCGCCGAGGTCGCCCCCCTCCGCGGCCCCGAACTGGCCGCCGCCGTTAGCGAAGCCGGGCATCCCGGCCGCCCGGTCCCCGAACATCGCGGCCAGGCCCGCGCCGCCGGCGCCGCAGAGCGTCTCAAAGAAGCCGGCGTCCAGGCCCGGCACGCCGAAGTCGAGCCCCGCGGAGCCCATGAGCAGGCCGGATGCGTAGTCGCCGTCCATCGCGCGCTCGATCGACGCCCTCCCGGAGCAGAAGAGAAGAGACCGGCGGCGATGATGATTGCGCAGGAAGGAAGGAAGGAAGCAAGAAGTGGACTTGGGGAAAGTGGGTGCGGGGGGCGAGGGGAGGGGAGGACGGTAGGTGGGTGTGGAGGGGATTCCGCGGATCGATTTATAGAAAGGGGCTGCTGGTGGAGCCAGCCACAGCCAGGGCCAGCCCAGCGCGGCGGAGGGGAGGAGGGGAGTGGAGATGCTTGCGGCGGTGGGCTACCGTGGCTGGATGGATGGACGGAGGTCAAAACAAAGAAAAGAGACGGGAGGTGGTGGGGGTAAGAGCGAGGGAGACCTTGCCCGCAAGACGCTGCAGGGGCGGAGACACCGCGCCGGGATTTCCGCTCCGGGGAGTGACGGTGACGGCGACGGGTTTCACGGTTTTTCCTTCTTCCTTTTCTAACCCCGGCCGGCATGGCGGCCGCTGTCATGCCTCGCTTTGGCTCCGCCGCAAGCGCGAGCGCGACCGCGACCGCACTGATTAGTGTTAAAATCACGGGTGGTTAAAGAAAGTGCGCTTCTCATGATATCAGTGCGCCACTAATTTGCAGAGGACATCGTGGTGCCGTCCTCCGACTCGGAAACTACTGTTGCCTTTTTCTTCTCCTCACATTGACACTCCCCACATTTTTATTTACTCCCCATATTAACTTTGACCTAAATCATATCTCATAATATATACACGATTTTCTTAATTTTCGAACTTCATGTCCGAACGATCTCTATCCCGTTCATTGTGGCTCGCGCGTCTCGCGTTTAAGAGCAACCTACCCATTCGCGCTAGCAGTAGCCGTTCGAGGGTTGTCTCCCTGTCCAGTGGGTCCGATGCCGATTTCTTCTCCAATCGACGCACGAACGCCACCCCACTTTTCCCCCGATTCCCTCGCCGCATTTAATCAGGAGATCATGTGTCTGATTTCGTCGGCAACCGCAGTCCACTTCGCCCTCATCTACGTCCCCTCTTACCCAACTCTCCATTCGGTTCATCTGCTTCGTCCTCGTCGAGGTGGGAATCAAGTCGTGTCGTGGGGGAACTGCTGCTTCCACGGCGAATCAAGTGTTGCTTCTGCGGCGGTCGGCATGTGTTTTTGCTGGTGAGTTCACCTGCTTCCCTTCTCCCCATCCCTTCCTCATTCGGTCAGCCGCTGGTGGTGGAATCCCCGAAAGTTTAGCCTCGATTCGGTCGGCCGCTGGTGATGTTTTAAGTCGAGGCTCGAATGGTGGAATCCGCCGAAGTTTAGTCCCGATTTGGTTGGTTCGAGGAGGGATTGGTGGAATCTCCCATTGTTTTAATCCTTATTTGGTCGGGGCTGATGGTGTTGTAGTTCGAGGCGCCCCGAATCTCAATCTCGATTTGGTAAGAACGCATGTTGTAAGTCAGCGGGATGGTTTGGGGTGGTTGAAATTTGTGTGTGTAAATGAACTCCATATCTAGACCATCTCTGATGTGTTTTGGGTTGTAGATGCAACATTAGAGTTTGGGTAGGGTTGTCGTGTCGTATATTATTGCTACAAAATGCATGCTGTAAAAATCAGGAATGTAGTTCATCTGCTGCACATTGTTATCACAATGCTATTTATCTTGCATACTGGTTGATAATTACCAGGTCTGATTGATTGAACTTATCACTGTATTTGCAAGAAGTTACCAGTATTTGCATAGTGATTTTACCAAGGTATAGTGTTTAAGGTTACCATGTTTCATAGTGCTTGTAATTACCAATGCAGGTAGGCTCAAAATTGACATGATATGCTAGTTTTTTGGGGGTGGGGGTGGGGTGGGGTTACGGTCTTTCCCAAAATGTTGCAGGTTATGAGGTCATTCATGTTCTTTGGTTAGTTTGACATTTTTGCTCTATGTCTATCTTCATATGTGTGTGTCTCCAATTTGCTGGTGTTGTTGTGTGCTCACGATGTATTAAGATTATCTTCTTCCTTTTACACGGGGGTTATTATGTTGGTATCTTGTGTTTGATGCGTATGTACAACTTGCACTATGTGTGAATTACCATGTTGAGTATGCATATGTAGTTACTGGTGATATTAGCAGCAAGTATGCATTAATTTATATGGTTATCATGTCTGTTATGTACATGTTACCACTATCATTTCATACAGGTACCATGCTTGTTGTTTTATTATCCTTCTTCATTTCGTGTTTGTAACATTTTATTACTTGTTGTGTCTTTTATTTTGTTGATTCAAAATTCTAAAAGTGTATGATATCTTTTATGTCATTCAATTTTTGTTTCTTTTGCTCCTGACAGGGGCACAATGTCAAGGAAGCGCAAATGAGATGGTGATGACCATGAGGAAGTTCCTTCGAAGAGGCCGAAGCGTGCTCCACCTCGGAATAGGGCTTCCGCTAGCTCTCTTTTACTCGCATGTAAAGATATGTCCGACGAGAGGAAAAAGGCAATTGATGAAATGGGCTTCAAAAGCCTCCGGGAAATCAAGTGTGACCATCTGTTCAATTGTCTGAGTCAATGGCTTGGTGGTTTATACGGCCCTGAATCCCGTGAGGTGGTCGTACCAGGGTGTGGTAGGATTCCTGTTGATGAAGAGTTTGTTCATCGTGTCATGGGCGTTCCTTGCGGTGGTGAAGATGTTTCTTACCGGCTGCCTGATGAAGCTGATATTGAGCTACGGGCTGAGTTGTTTGGTGAACTTGGATATGTGTCGAAAACTACTGATGTCGTTGAGCTTATCAAGAGTTCTGACAATTTTGACACCAATTTTAAGCGAATGTGGCTTATGCTTGCTGGTAATACTGTCATCGCACCGACCACCTCGACAAGATCAGTCCCAGGTGGTATAGTGTTTTGGTAAGTTTTCCCTCTGTGTGATGGTTATTATTATTTCCTGTGTCCGGTAACTTGTATTTGTGTTACCATGTTAAATGTGTTTGGTGTGCATTATGCTAACTTATTGTTCCTTTCTACCTTGTTTTATCCAGCAAAACATTGAAAAAGTGAAAGATCTCAACTGGTCCAAGTTTATTGCTGATGAGCTCCACAGGGCACTCTCAAAGGGAAAGCCTACCAAGGGTTCTCTTCTTTTCTACAATGTTAGTGCTTTTGATTTTTATTTCTTGATCTTGTTAGTTCGTTTTATTTTTTAGATTATATTGTCGTTGTAAAGCTGCTGCGTTGTGACCATGAGGTCACGGGTTCAAGTCCTGGAAACAACCTCTTGCAGAAATGCAGGAAAATGCTACGTACTATAGACCCAAAGTGGTCGGACCCTTTCCCGGACCCTGCGCAAGCAGGAGCTACATGCACCGGGCTGCCCTTTTTTTTATATTGTCATTGTAACTTGTTCCTTTGAACTTTTTTTACCAGCTTCTCTACATTGATGCGATCGACCTTACCGATCTTGGTATCGTATTGCTTGATGGCCCTTTTGTTATTAATGTTTGGACGGAGAAGATGATTTCTCAAGTGCTTAGTAGGGATATTCAAGCGGACAAAATATCTTATGGAGGATTACCGGTATTTCGTATCCTTTTACTGTTCATTATATCCACTATCGGTGGAAGTTGTGGCAAAAAAACAAAAGCGATGCTCTGAAAAATGGTAAATGGTATTTTCAAATGCATTTTGGAGCTTTGATTTTTTATCTTTTTTGGCACGACTTTCACCAATGTGACTTTGTGATAAAACTTTGCATGCACTTCAAACATTTCTTAAAGTTTGCCACACACGAAATTCAGAATTTTTTGATTTCTTTTCCTTTTTTTTATTGTTCACACCAGGAGCATTTGATTTGTACTTCCGTAAATTTTAGAGAAATCTGGATATAGAGGATCTGCTAGCTAGTGCTGAAATTCCTATATGAATATTTTTGCTCTTAAATATAGCTTTTAACGGTTAGAGATGCTTTAGGCCGTTCATGGTTTCATGGTTTGTTAGGACCATCGTCATTCGAATGCTGATGATAAAACCCGCTTCCACGTCTTCAACTGACGGGATACACACACACAAAATTTGGACCATGGTTCGCTCGTGATTGTGTATAAATTTCAACATCACAAATTTGGACCGTGGTAGGTGGCATGGTGACCTGACCTACCGAGTTTGTACGTTCCCTTTTTGGGAGTTTGGACGCGACTCACGCACGCAAGCTAAAACCATGCGCATACACCGCTGTTTGGTTGAAACGGAATTGAATGGGTCCGGCTGGCTGCCCACCCGCCAAATTGCTTCGCTCCAAGTGTGCAAATGCCATCGCACGAGGAAGCTACACATGCATCAGAACTAGTACAATGAACAAATGGTAAATGCAAATATACTGGTGAGGCTTTTATATACCTGCACCGCCCTGATTAGCATGCATGCCTCCATTTGCTCCACGTAGTACCCTGAATTTGATCGATGGGTTGCATTATCGGCTCATGAGCGATTCGGCATGATGTCCACGAGTCCGGGGGATGAGCCCGCGCCTTAGAGCAACTCCAATGGGGCAACTCATTTTGTCCGCCTACGTTCGTTTGGATTGGCGCGGACAAAAGTGGAGGCCCAACGCGCCGACCCAAACCCAAATCGCGTCCGCGCCGACGCATTTCGGTCGCAAATTAATGGGTGCCTCTCCCGTACCCCGACGTCACCCTGCCGCACGACTGGCATCTGGATCCAGAGAGGATCCCAGTGCCGGCGGCGTCGCGGTCGGCTAGGGCGCACGCGGAGGAGGTGCGGCGCCGGCGGGCGCAGCTGACGCCGGAGCAGCGCAGCGACGCCGCTTACGCCTTTGACTCGCCCAACTGGG
>CBMN010755431.1:0-10264 GCA_000582825.1 Hordeum pubiflorum
ATGAGCGAGTCCACGTGCCTAGAATCCATNNNNAAGTTCTGCAAGGCTGTGGTAGCAGTGTTTGGCCCCGAGTACTTGAGAGAGCCAAATGATGTAGATACTGCCGGTTGTTGGCGATGAATGCCAGCAGGGGCTTCCCGGGGATGCTTGGTAGCATAGATTGTATGCACTAGGAGTAGAAGAACTGACCTTCTGCTTGGCAGGGGCGGTATAGGGGTCATGTCAAAGCTTGCACCATCATACTCGAGGTCGTGGCATCACAAGATCTCTGGATCTGTCACTCTTTCTTCGGCATGACCAGATCTCACAACGATATCAACGTGCTTCAACTATCTCCAGTGTTTGCAAGGCTTGCAGAAGGCAACCGTCCGGAGATCAATGGCCACCACTACAACAAAAGATACTACCTAGTTGATGGTACGTGAACTAGTGCGAACTGTGGCCACAGCCAACATGCTTGGTTCTACATTTGCATGCATGCATGGGCTAGATGGGGTTGAAGATGCGGTCGCGCGTTGGGCGCCCGGCCAACCCAACCGCAAAACCGGACGGACACGGTCCCATTCCCACCTCCAAACGGATAAAATCCGAACAAAACGGATGTCTGTTTGGGGTCGTGCGTTGGAGTTGGCCTGATGCGTTTTGTACGGTGTTTGAACTGTTAGACTGTTGTGAGCTTTATATGTAAAGCTGAATGTTTGACAACGTGTATATTGCGCCAGCCGTGAGTGTCTTGCGGACAACCGCTCGGTTACGTGGCGCTGATCTACTAGGTTACAAACCGGCAGTTGGACGCTTTGGGAGGTGGAGTTGCTCGGAATGCTCCAAAGAGCGAGCATGCACGACAAGATAGATCGAGATCAACTTTTAGGGCAAGATCAAAAAGCTCATTTCCTCCGCAGCCCAGCCCAGCCCAGCCCAGCCCAGAAGCATCTGGCCTACACACAGTGTGAGTGTGTGACACGACAGAGGAGGTAGCGGCAGCTGCAGCCTGCAGGCACGGAGGGAGAGGCGAGGCGAGGCGAGGCGAGGCTCTCGTCTCACGCCCTCGGCACCTCCCCAAAAGCAAAGCGAAACCATATCCGTGTTCCATGTGGCCGCGCGTAATCGCCGTCTGCCACGTGCCATATCCCGGATACCCTCTCCAAAACCTCTCGCTCCACAACGCAGCAGCAGCCTCCTCCTCCTCCTCCGCTCTTCCCTAGGCAGCTAGCCTCTCCGCCTCCCTCCCCTTCCGGACAGCCAGCTCGCAATTCCGGCAACCTGTGCCACCGCGGGGGCAATGGAGTCCACCGGGGCCGCTATCTCGGCGCCGTTCGGCTGCCGCGCGTTGCGCTGGGCCGGGCAGCGGCCTCTCCGGGCGGCCGACGCCAGGAGAAGGCGGGTGAGTCCGGGCCCCGGGGCGGAGCAGTGGAGGAGCTTGAAGGCGAGCTGCGTGGCCACGGAGAAGCCCGACGAGAAGGCAGCGCCGGGGCTGGGGGTGGATTTCGCCGACGAGGAGGACTACGTCAAGGGCGGCGGCGGTGAGCTGCTCTACGTGCAAATGCAGGCCACCAAGGCCATGGAAAGCCAGTCCAAGATCGCCTCCAAGGTACTCACTCTATCCTCTTCTGTACCGCTACCGCTACTACTAGTAGTATCTTGTTCTTTGTTTTCTTCCCTTATTTAATTGCTGATTTCCATGCATGCTTTGATGATCTTGCATATATTACTCCAGTACATGAGAGATTCTTACCCCAATTAGCGTTGTGCGAACTTCCCGCGTTATTGCGAATAAAATCTCTAACATTAGTCTGTTTCTTTCTTGCGATGTAACATTAGACTGTTAGATAGAAAGATGTAATAAAAAATCTCAAAAAAAGAAAGATGTAATAAAAGGATTCCCATAAACACCACAGTCGCAAAAATCAGTCAGGGTACTAAAGTTCGTTTTTTAAATAAATCGAATATGACAAAGCAATCAATCTCACTATTGCACCGTCTCAATCGAATATGCCAAGACTATACTAGAACGCAAGTGGCATTCAAATCATCAAATACTAGTACTACCACGGCGTTGCTGATTTTTGACAAATCAAAGCACGAATAGTCTTGTGTACTGTTGCCCATGCTTGTCATTCCTGCCTTCCTGGCAAGAGAAGAGTAGTACACACCGTATCTGGTCTTGCGTTAATTAATTGCTCCTTAGGAAAATGTCTTTGGTCGGGCGTTGATTAATTACACCTTAGGAAAATGATAACATGTATATGGTCCATGATGTTGAATTTGTTGATTCGGATGTCCATACTATTATCCTAGTGTCACGCCTTTTACTTGCTTTCTTTGGAAACGCCCTTCACTAATATTTTTTCAAAAAGGGGATAACCCCGGCATCTGCATCATACGATGCACACAACCATTTTATTAAACATAAATTACATCAAAGTCATCGAGTACCAAAAAGTTTACACCAAAACACGACCATCTCGGTCAGAAACAAGATACATAGCTCACCGACATAATCTGTTACTGGCACGCCAGCCAAATTGGTTGAACAAACCCCATGCAACCGTTTTGAGACGGCAGCACCCAGAGGCCATAGGCTCCTGCGCGTCCACATGTTGCAGTGATGACCACATATGGATTGACGCCGTAACTCTGAAGATAACTTGCAATTTTTTTTGGAATAGATGATCTCTTAAAATTACAATCATTCTGGCAATTCCGAGCCCAAAGAATAGCACAAATTCCCACGCGGATTTGGCCCTTCAGATTATGGTTAATACCTCCCAACCAGTTACCAGACAAATTTGGTATGCTTGTTGGTGGAGGTAAATTGCCCTTTCACTAATATATCATTCAATAATTCCTACGTAGCAAGACATGGATCTTAGTGGCTTAACGCCCTAATTTTACCTTTATGGTGGTTTGAATTTGTTGCCTGTGTTTATTACTAGGAAACAAAGCTGTCAGCCTGGTTCTAAAAAAATTAACTGAAAAATAAATACGCCGTGTACTAAGAATGTTTCAGTCCTTCTTTTACTGATATTCTGTTCAGTTCTTTTTCTTCCACATTAATTAATTAAGTTTCAAAGTTCATCGTCATTGTGTAAACAATTTGTGTCTTGTATCATCCTTCAAATAGTTGATTATGTCTTCTGAATCTTTCTTTGCAGCTGTTGCCTATAGCTGATGAAACTTCAGTACTTGATTTGGTTATCATTGGCTGTGGTCCAGCTGGCCTATCTCTGGCTGCAGAATCTGCAAAGAAAGGACTCACTGTTGGTCTCATTGGCCCTGATCTTCCATTCACAAACAATTACGGTGTATGGGAGGACGAATTCAATGGTAGCACATTATTTGCTTCTGTGAAATGCAGCGGCATGCTTGGATAACATCTTTACCAGCATTATTTTAAAAAGTGAGACGTTTTTATCTTTTTATTTCTCAGATCTCGGCCTGGAGAGCTGTATTGAGCATGTCTGGAAGGATACTGTTGTGTACCTAGACCGTAACAAGCCGATAATGATTGGCCGAGCGTATGGCCGGGTGGACCGAGACTTGCTGCACGAGGAGTTGCTGAGAAGGTACATTCTATCATAACGATCTTGAAATTCAGTTGCATCAGGCAGCATGATATATATGATTGTTCCTAGTGATGATAATTAAATTATTGGCAGATGCCATGAAGCTGGTGTTACATACCTCAACTCAAAGGTTGAACAGATAATAGAATCTCCAGATGGACATCGAGTAGTATATTGTGGAAGGGACCGCAAGATACTTTGCAGGCTTGCCATTGTTGCATCTGGAGCAGCATCTGGTAAGCTTCTAGAGTATGAGGTTGGAGGACCACGTGTTTGTGTGCAGACTGCGTACGGTGTAGAAGTCGAGGTACACAGCAACCCTGCACAAAGTGCTCCTTCTGATTCGTGGTTTATTTCATGATTAGCATATGTCACTTCATTCATGTCATTCGAGCTGAGAAATTCATACGTTGTTTGTGCCCCAGTTCAATTTTTCAGAATGATCTCAAAATTTCAGGTTGAAAGATATCCGTACGATCCCAGCTTAATGGTTTTCATGGACTACCGAGATTGTTTCAAAGAGAAGTTCTCACACCTAGAGGAAGCCAATCCAACATTTCTCTATGCCATGGCCATGTCATCCACACGAATTTTCTTTGAGGTCTATATGGAAATTTTTAGCACTGTATTTCTGTAATGGACACGTTTCCATAACGACAGGTCACTGACCAAGGTTATTTGTTACAGGAAACATGCTTAGCTTCAAAAGATGCAATGCCTTTTGATCTCCTTAAGAAGAGGTTGATGTCTCGGTTGGATGCGATGGGAGTT
The DNA here is from genome assembly GCA_000582825.1 of Hordeum pubiflorum. Classification (NCBI taxonomy): domain Eukaryota; kingdom Viridiplantae; phylum Streptophyta; class Magnoliopsida; order Poales; family Poaceae; genus Hordeum; species Hordeum pubiflorum. The sequence goes on from CBMN010755431.1 coordinate 4,338, forward strand.
CGTATCCTAAAAGTATACGAGGAGGTAACGAGTTTGGACTTGATATCCATACTGGTTTTATCTTGCACAGGTGTGCTGAATTTCTGTTGAGTCTTGATTTCAGGAGTGGTCTTATATTCCTGTTGGAGGATCCTTACCTAACACAGACCAGAAAAATCTTGCATTTGGTGCTGCAGCGAGTATGGTCCACCCTGCAACTGGTACGTACAAATCCTCAACTTGAACTCGTCATTCGTTATTATTTGACATGCATATTCACAATATTGTAGAAAATTCATAGGGTACTCGGTGGTCAGATCTTTGTCTGAAGCTCCAAGGTATGCTTCTGTGATATCTGATATCTTACGAAATCGTGTCTATTCTGGACAATATTTGCCTGGAAGTTCTGAAATGTCCAGTCCATCAATGCTTGGTACAGATTTCTTCCCTTGTTTACTGAGTTCAACAGATAGAATAAAATCACTTGAAGATGTTGTGCAGAATAGGAGAAATGAGCAGAAGTGTCTGCTGCTAACCACTGTCTGTCTGATATTTTCAGCATGGGGAACACTATGGCCTCAAGAACGGAAACGTCAACGCTCATTCTTCCTCTTTGGATTGGCCTTGATAATTCAACTGGATAACGAAGGCATCCAAACGTTCTTCGAAACCTTTTTCCGGTTACCCAAATGGTAATTATACCCGCTCGATGCATTTATTGCTTGTTTTCAGGCGCCGGACTAAATATTTTATTTTTTTGTGAATATACTCTGTGCATTGATAGAAGAATTTTGACCAAGTAAATATTTCCTTGCGCGTGACTTTTGACCGATCAATCTCTTGAACAGGATGTGGCGAGGATTCCTTGGTTCGACGCTTTCGTCGGTGGATCTCATGCTGTTTGCACTCTACATGTTTGCAATTGCGCCAAACAATTTGCGAATGAACCTCGTCAGACACCTCCTCTCGGACCCGACTGGTTCGGCGATGATCAAGACCTACCTGACCTTGTAAAACCGATTATTTCACTAGTCTGCAAGAAATCTAGAAAGTGTACAGTTTTGTAGTTGTACATAACATAGTTAGAGATGTTGGAGGATGTGACCCTGCCTATGCCTAGTAGTGGAGTAAAGTGTGGATCTTGTATAGTTGAAGTGGCCAATTTTTACTCTCCCCTGGTTTAATTTTAGGCTTGCTCTGCGTCAAGCTTCTCCGGGAGCCAAAAGTGGGGGGCGTGCAAGAATAGCCAAAAGTGGTGGTCTAATCTGGTACCCCCCTCCCCCACCCCCCCTAGGTCATTTAACGGCGGCATGCACGGGGAGGATCTTTGTAGGCAAGGAAGGGAGCAGGAGGAAGAGGAGAAGGGACGCTTCCGTCGCTCCCTCAACCTCTCTGCCTCTCCTTGCTCTTGTAACATTTGATTGACGTCCATCCATCCAACTGATCGCCGGCATCCATTCCCGGCCGGCCGGCCAGAGTACGATGATGCAAGGAAGCCCCCTGAGCCCCGAGGAGCACCGGCTGACCTCGCCGCAGAGCCTGCACCAGCCGGCGTCGACCATCGTTGTTGCCATCGACCGGGACCGCAACAGCCAGCTGGCCATGAAATGGGTGGTCGACCACCTCCTCGCCGGCACCTCCCATATCATTCTCCTCCACGTTGCGGCGCACCATCCTGCAGCCAACCGTACGTCGTAACTTAATTTGGTCACATCATTCATTCCAGTTTTCTCCCATAAAGCTAGTGCAACAACGTATGTGCCGATGGTGTTGCGTAGATGGATTTGCCATGGCTGAGACGACGCAGGACGCGCTGGAGGCTGAAATGAAGGAGATCTTTGTCCCCTTCAGAGGATTCTGCTCTAGGAATGGGGTAAGCCATGCATGCATCTTGCCTGTCTCACTGATCAACCACGTAGACGTAGTCGTAGCATGCATATCTAGGTTGCTGAATGAGCGTACGTAGCACCTGCCTACAGGTGCAAGAATCTGAGGTGATACTGGAAGAGGCAGACGTCTCCAAGGCCATCATAGACTACATCAGTGCCAACAAGATCCAAAGCATCGCGCTCGGCGCATCCAACAGGAACGCCTTCACCAAGAAGTGGAAGAACCCCGACGTGCCCTCCAGCCTCATGAAGGGCGCGCCCGACTACTGCAACATCTACGTCGTCGCCAAGGGCAAGCCCGTCAACGTCAGGCTCGCCAAGTGCGGCGTGCCGGCCGACGACAGCGACTTCGTCCTGGCCACCTACTCCAGGAGGAGCTCCAGGAGCCAGCTGCCGCCGGTCATGCCGGAGTCTATCTCCTGCAGCAGGCGCTCCATCGACAGGCCCGAGCTCACCACGCGCCCGCCGTTCCGCGAGCGCTCCCTGCCGGCGTCCGCGACCAAGCCCCTCCTTCTGTCCGGAAGGATCGACAGCACCGACGGCTCCTACCGCTCCACGCTGCGGACCAACTCCCACGACCCCTCCAACCTCGACCCCGACTTCGCACAGGCCATGCATTTCTCCTCCATGGACTTTGGCGAGAACCTCGACGCGCTCTCCCTCAGCCCCCGGGAATTCGGTTCGCCTCTCTCCGCCGTGAGTTCCTCCTACCTTCCTGCTTGCTTGCTACGTACAGTATTTCCTTCCGAAGTCCGATGCTTAGCTTACGCGGCGGTGGTACGTGTACAAGGCCCAGCGCGAGGTGGAGGCGGAGATGAGGCGGCTCAAGCTGGAGCTGAAGCAGACCATGGACATGTACAACGCAGCATGCAAGGAGGCCATCAACGCCAAGCAGAGGGCCAAGGAGATGCACCTGCTCAAGATGGAGGAGGCGCGCCGGCTAGAGGAGGCCCGTCAGGCGGAGGAGGCCGCACTGGCGCTGGCCGAGATGGAGAAGGTCAAGTGCCGGGCCGCCATGGAGGCTGCCGAGGCCGCGCAGCGTCTGGCCGACCTGGAGGCGCAGCGTCGCCGCAACGCCGAGGTGCGCGCGCGCCGGGAGGCCGACGAGAAGGTGCGCGCCCTGGACGCCATCGCCAACCACGACTTCCGCTACCGTAAGTACAACATCGACGAGATCGAGATCGCCACCGAGCGCTTCTCCGAGAATCTCAAGATCGGGGAAGGCGGCTACGGCCCGGTCTACAGCGCCAGCCTCGACCACACTCCGGTTGCCATCAAGGTGCTCCGCCCAGACGCCCAGCAGGGGCGGAAGCAGTTCCAGCAGGAGGTGGAAGTGCTCAGCTGCATCCGCCACCCCAACATGGTCTTACTCCTCGGTGCCTGCCCGGAGTACGGCTGCCTCGTCTACGAGTACATGGAGAACGGCAGCCTCGAGGACCGCCTGTTCCGTCGCGGCGGCACGCCGACTCTCCCGTGGAGTCAGCGGTTCAGGATCTCGGCTGAGATCGCGACGGCCCTGTTGTTCCTTCACCAGACCAAGCCGGAGCCGCTGGTGCACCGAGACCTCAAGCCGGCCAACATCCTGCTGGACCGCAACTACGTGAGCAAGATCAGCGACGTCGGGCTGGCGCGCCTTGTGCCACCGGCGGTGGCGGACAGCGTGACGCAGTACCGGCTGACGGCGACGGCGGGCACCTTCTGCTACATTGACCCGGAGTACCAGCAAACGGGCAAGCTCGGCGTCAAGTCAGACATCTATTCCCTCGGCGTGCTGCTGCTGCAGGTGATCACCGCGCGGCCGCCCATGGGGCTGACGCACCACGTCGAGAAGGCCGTCGAGTCCGGAACCTTCGCACAGATGCTGGACGTCACCATCAAGGACTGGCCCGTGGAGGACGCGCTGGGGTTCGCCAAGCTCGCGCTCAAGTGCACGGAGATGCGGCGGAGGGACCGACCGGACCTCGGCACCGTCATACTGCCGGAGCTCAACCGGCTCAGAAACCTCGGCATCGCCTACGACCAGGCGCGCGCCACCGTCGCTGTTGGCGACAGCAGCTCGCACGGGCAGGAAAGGGCCAGCTCACCGACGATTGACGCGGGGTCGTGGAGAACGGCGGAAAGCTAGCGTTGGCGCGCGCGCGCACACACACAGGGGGTTGTCTGTATATTAGCTCCGTTTCAGATAGAGAGTGAGCTTAATTAATTACAAGAGGAGAGGGGCATTATGAATGTCCACGTTCTTTTTGGAGTTAAAAATACTTTACCTTGGTGTATGTAGTAGTTTTTTTTTTTTGAACAAGGTGTATGTAGTAGTTTCTAGCATGCTTAACATTAACATGTTTGCACTGCTGGCTCATAATTTTGATTCACAAACTTTGTACATCCATCCATTGAGAATGTTTTTCTTGGCCTGTATACTGACTTTACATGCCAGTCCTTTCACGACATTCGCAAACTTGGGACCACAAAATTTTGATTCACAAACTTTGCACAACCATCGATTGAGAATGTTTTTTTTTTCAAGAATCAAGAACTTGTACTCTTTATAGAAAAAAATACCAACGAAATCAATATCATTAGATGGGTCATAGTATTTAATTTTTATTTTTTAAAACTTTAGTATTGTAGATGTTGATATTTTTTCACATAAGTATGTTCAAATTTTACGAAGTTTGATTCAGACAAATCTTAAACAAGACATTACGGTATATTTTTTGTCAAAATATGCTAAAGTCTTTTTCTGCGAAACTTACTATTCTACTGCCACACCTCATTGAATACTTGCAGACTCATTCTGGTGGAAATCTCATTTTAAATTAATCCTACTCTATAAGGAGGTGGCCATTTGCACTGCTGTAATTGGTCATTCCTTTTTGTTCTCGAATGATAGATGGATTGGACATCCCTTGGCTTAGCAATTCTCAGAACTCTACTCTTTTGCCATCAACAGCAATGTCTCCCAGGCCAATGTGTTGGACACTCCAAATTTGGATTATGTATTCCATAGACCTCTGTCTAACCAAGCATTTCTGCAATTCAAATAACTTGAACAGAGGGTGGGCCAAGTTAATCCAAATTCACCTGCTGGCATATAGTCCCATAGTTGGAAGGCTAAAAAAATACTCATCCAGTAAAAAATTTAAACACCTGATGGGACAATCTGATGCTTGATTCCTTTTCGATTGGCTATGGAAGTGTGGCAGCATAATTAAACACAAACTATTCTTTTGGCTAGCCATGAATGACAAAATTAATACCAAGGATTGCTCAAGGGTAAATCCTTCCATATTGAATCATTTGATTGTGTGCTTTGCAATGAATCAACTGAGAAATCTACCCTTCACCCTCTCTGGGACTGCTCCTTTACAATCTTGCTGGGAATCTATTGCTCCAATCACCACATGGGCTTCTCTTTCTTCGATGAAGTGACGCTTCTTCATCAAATTATCCCTAAAAAGTTTACTGACATTATTATCACGGGATGTTGCCCATGTTGGAACATTTGGATGCAAAGGAAAGGAAAGATTTTAGGAATGAAGTCCCTGGATTGATATCCTAAAAACACATGTTGAGACAAGATCTTCTCTTGGTTAAACACATGACTAAGGCAAAGAATATCGATGGTCTTGATTACTGGATTGCGTCCCTGATTTGATTCGAGTTGATGCTATACTATTGTCACCGATGCTAGAAAAACTGGAGTGGGTTAGATGTAGATTTTTATTTCTTGCATGTATGTATATGAATTTTTAATACTAATAGAAGAATATTATAGAACAAATGTTCTACGGTTTCAGGGTCAAATCATTATGTTGATAGAAGGAAAAGTACAGAAGTAACAGGGCAGTTCCAGACAAGCACGAACACGAGACTCGGTGTGAGTTTGGAGCTAGACAGGGAAAGGGTGTGCGCGCCTCATAAAGGTAGGCTACGCCTCAGGCAAGATGGTATTCAGGCTCTTCCCGCTGAGGCCTGCTTCAGTGCTCCCCCCTAACCCAATTTTCGAGGGGTATCCTTGTCCATCGCGATTTTATTTTTTTTCCGGCCCGCCGTAGCCCA
>CBMN010755443.1:2074-15049 GCA_000582825.1 Hordeum pubiflorum
GATGTCAAGTTGTGGTTGTCAGATCAAATAAAAGAATCTTAACAACAGAGTCATGGTTTGTGAATCTTCGATAGCCAAGTTCATGTTCAAGTTTGAATGATAATTCAAACTTGTTGACCTTGAATGAGCTTGGATACACTAAGGTGTGAAAATGGTAACTTGATTTAGCTTCCAATTCAATTTGGATTTGATTTAGGGTTCATCCTATTTGAATTCAAATTGAATTGGGTTCACAATTTGACTTGGTTATGCTAAGTTTAATTCAATTATGAATCACCTCATAATTGCCTAAGTTGGTTCAACCTAACTGAAGTATATTTATTGTCTTCCCTAAAGTCAAATACAAATCCAATATAATTACTAAAGTATATTATTAAATAAGTTCCAAACTGTAGTCAATTATAATTCCAATATAATTACTATAGTTTATTTATTTGATTTTGGTTTAACTAAAGTCAACTATCAATCCAAGATCATTCACTAAGGTTCAAATAGTTTTCAAACTTTATCTAAGTTGAACTAATTTAATTTGAGTTCATCTTTTCCTAAAGTCAAATATAACTCCAAGACTTTTGCTAGGTCTAATTCAATTACTAAACCATATTAAAATAGTTTTATTCAAATTAAACCCAGGGTTTGAAGTTATAATCAAACTTAGTTTGAATTAATTCAAATGTTATTTGAATTTCCTAAAGTCAAATAATAATCTAAAATACTTATTAAAGCTCATTATTCAGTTTTTTGAAACTAGTTGCATCAACAACTATTTAATAAGCATTATTACTTCAAATTAAATTCAAATTTGGTTTCAATTCCTATCTCAATTGAACTTTTGTTTAAACTATATTCAAATTCTAATTTTAAATTATTTAAAAAATTACACTACAATAGCTAGGCTGAAACTACATGTAACTAGGTTCAATTTGCAAAATCAATTTATTTGGATTTATAATTTTCAAGTTATACCCTATTAAAGTTTGAACTCAATCTGTTTGAAATCAAATTTTAAATTATTCGACTTCCAAATTTCACTTTTACAGGTGATAGTATATGTCATAAGGTTCATTTCGCAAAAAGAACCACTCAATTTGGAGTTGCACGTTAAAAGTTGTGAAGGTTTTAGTATCCAGGGACTTTTTTGCAAATCGCCAAATTTTCTGTTTTAATTTAAATCGATTTTCTGATATGGATAACGTCGTGGATAACATTGGTGACGTGGCCTATTGGCCCATACCGGTTCGAATAAGTGGACTCGTGTGTGATGTTGGATCTAAAATGGACGGTGGAGATTAAATCAGAGGGGGGGTCTCACCGGAGCTAGGTCACCAGAGTGGTCGCCGGAATGCGTGGGACAGCGGCGCTGATCTTGGGTGTGGTCATTGCCGGCGATGCATGGCGCTCCAGGGGCGTCGGAAGGCATAGACGGACGCGTCTCGATGCGGTGGAGCCGATGGTGGCCTCCGTAATGGCTAGGGGTGACGGAGAAAGCGTCGGGGACTCACTGGAGTTTGCTGCCGCGGCGGAGGTCGTCGGGTGTGGACGCGCTACTCGCTGCGATGCCCTCCCGGTCATGCGAATGGGTCAGCTAGGCTCGCACGGGGTCGACAAAGACAAAGGACACGACGAGAGGTTTGGGCGTGACCTAACCTCGTCGTGACCTAACCTCGTCGGAGACAACGATGAGGCGGCGGCGTGCTTTGGCTTTGGGTGAAATTGGGCGTCGAGGAAGATCTAGTCATGGAGAAGATGTCCCAAAGGTTCGCCGACGTGCGTTGGGTCGGGTGGCGGCGGCGGTGGGTTGAGGCGGTGGTGGGGCTCATCGGAATCAAGCTCCGACGGCGATGGCTGTGGCGGCGGTGTCAGCGCCGATTCGCGACAGCCTTGTGGCACCGGCGTTGGGAGGCAGAGGGGAATGGTAGAGGGGCTTCGGGGCTAGTTACAGGACACGGAGGCAGGGCCAGATGCGCATGGGAGATGAAGATCATGCGGGGTCATGGGTTCGAACATGCATGACGTGGGCGGGGGCGGTTGGAAGTGGGAGATGACATGTGGTTCCTGCATGTCGACGTTAGAGAGGAGAGAGAGCGCGCGGGCGAGCTGGGCTCCGGGCGCGCGCTGGCTGGGCCGATCTCGCCTAGCTGGGGCACGAGGCCTTTTTCTTTTTTCTTTCTTTTTTTGTTTTTTGTTTTCTTTCTAATTTCAAAACTATTTTGTATTTGAATTTTCTTTCAACAAAGAATAGTTTCTAAATTCCAAATGGAATATTTGTGAATTGGTGCACATTTCCCTAGGGCATTGTGGACAAACAATTTCTGGTCTTATATTTTCTTTTTGATTTCAGTTTGGTTTCAAAACAAAATTTGTTTCAAAATCATTTTAGAAAATTCGCACGGGGTCATATTGTCATTTGGACTTATGTAAATGCTTTTCCCTATCACAATAAATGCAATCCAAATTATAATACTATACTCCCCTTTGATTTGAATTGATTTCAAAATGAATCCAACTCAAATATTTTTAGGGAAAATAGTTTGGCTCGGATATTCTTGGAACTTACTTAGGAATTATTTTGCCCAACAATATATCAATGGCTTGGTTTCCTACGAGGCTAGCTAGGGTTTCAACCATCTGCATTGGGAGTTTATCCCTTCTAGGCAAACAATCCACAAGTTTTTAACTAGCAAGCAATCAATCGATGGTTTTGTTGGGGGAAAATTAATTCCGTGTGAATTTTTTGACATACTAGATTTGGGAAAAATCTGGGATGTGACAAACCCCAGATATGGATTAGCACGTCGGCGGCAACTTCTCGGCGGCAGACTTCTTTCCATCTCGCTGACTGAACGTGTATTGGTGTGTGTTCGCCGGTGGATGTGTGGTTGAAGAGGATGATTGTGCGAGAAGGGGTTTACGAATAAGGAGCGTGGTTGGCTTTAAAATCAAAGTAAACTTCTGAGCCATCGCATTGTCATGAATGCGGGTAGGCAGGAGACTGGTCAGCCGGAGTGAATGCAGTCAAGTCAAAGGGTTATACAATGGATGTGGTGGGGGATAAATTTTTGGGTGGGTCCATGGTGTCAGATTATGACATAGTGGGCGTCCCCCACCCCAAGTTTGGTACCGATTTACAGGAATCCGAACGTCTGCATATATTCAAACATTTTTTACCATCGTTGGAAGGCTAAAAGTGTTCGGATCATCGGGTCTGAATATTTGTAGCCGATTTGTTGATCCACGTTGGAGTTGTCTGCTTCCCCTACTCTAGGAAGTTGTTGGGCCCCAAGCAAAAGTTTTTTTAGCAAGCATCACTTCCCATCAAGTGACCACAAGGTTTATCGAACCAACATGAGCTAAGCGGCATAACCAATGATCAATACATGCACACACAAACTAAAAACTTCCTTGTGCCTCAACAGAGGTTGTAAATCTCACTAGCTTGCTTGTTACAAAGGATTAAAAACAAGTGTGAAATGATTTGATGGAAATTAAAATGAATGAAAAAAGTGAGAAATTAAAAGAGTGTTGATTGAGATTAGAAACTTTAAGGAAGAAGATGGATCGGGGTCCATAGGTTCACTAGTGGCCTCTCTTCAAATGAAGACATGGTGTGATAAACAAATCATAGTTGGGTAGCCATCAGATTACAATATTTATGAGTATGAATATTCATGGCATTATTAACATATGAGCATCGCGTCCGTAAATCTTTAGACCGTTATCAAACTGCATCTATAGCTAATACTTTGCCCAAGACCGCTATCGAGCATGCCTATTATAATATTAAGTAAAAAAAGAGTATTGCAGTAAGTATGATGACCTAAAGTAGATGCTATATTTTCTTAACTCTATGCTCAAAGGACACCTACGCAACCATATTTTCATACCTAGTGACAACAATACAATATAAGCCTTTTCCACCTTTTGTCACCCGATTTCATACTTGCAAGGTTGAACCCAACTATCATACACAACTCCCTCTACAGAAAAGGACACATCCATCATAACACCTGAACTTTCTGCCTTGTGTGGCCAGAATAACTTGGATTGGACCTGGTTACCTCCGAGAGGGCGACAATTTTATGGAGATGCAGAGGTAAACCAACAATTTTAGCCACTACCACAAATTTGGCTTTCTGATTCCACTTATGGATGATCCAAGTTTATCAAAACAACTTAATTCATAGTTCAATGATATAGATAGAACAATTCGTAGAACATCAGTTTCCAGCATCTCTTACTACTACTGCCTAGATCAACTTGCATCATCACTTTTCAATCCATCTGTAAGACAATGCATGTTAAAGAAAATTGTCATATTTTTGCATGTGTTAAATAACACAACAATATACAAACTAAATGTTATTAAACGTGTCAAATAATACAATACAACTCAAACTAAAATTTTAATGTGTAAATAATACAATAGAATTAAAACTAAGTTTCTTTAAATGTGTGAAATAATACAACATAATTGAAGCTAAATTTCTTTAAATGTGTCAAATAAGATAACACAATACAAACTAAATTACTTTAAATGTGTCAAATAACACAATATAATTCAAACTAAAATTCTTTAAATGTGTGAAATAATACAACATAATTCAAACTAAATTTCTTTAAATGTGTCAAATAACACAACATAATACAAACTAAAATGGTTTAAATGTGTCAAATAACACAAAATAATTCAAACTAAATTTCTTTAAATGTGTGAAATACTACAACATAATTCAAACTAAATTTCTTTAAATGTGTCAAATAACATAATATAATTCAAACTATTTTTAGTGGGTCAAATAGTATAATAAAATCAAACTATTTTTTAATATGTCAAATAATACAATGTAAGATTTGTTCTTTAATGTGCACATTATATGCAAAAAAATAACACTTGGATTTGTTCTTTTATCCAAGTACTCATGCATGCTTAACTAAACCCTAATACAAATTTTCTACCTCGCTACAATAACATTGAGATAGGATATACCTCTAGTGCGCATCGGTGGAGCGTGCAATCCCCATAGAGCGGCGGGGGAAGTGGGGAGAGCGACGTGACATGGTCACCTCCTTTGGCTTTGCATGCATCCTCCCCCTAGGCAGGTTGGCTGCATGAGGCTGCGAGGAGCATGTCCAGAGCCGCATCGGCATGACCAGACGCGCCCAGAGCCGCATCGCCATGACCAGCGTCGTGGTCCTGGCCTCCCTACCACGTGCCCTGGCCAACGACATGACCCGCGTCGGTGCCCGTGCCCTGCCCAACGCCATGACCCGTTCCATCAGCCCGACTAGATTTGTATGCCCTTCAGCGACACCTTTGCACCGGATCATCGCTCTCCGCCTTCATCATCACCCAGTAGAGGTACTCCACCGGAAACGCGCGGTTCAAGCGCATGCTGGCCTTCTCCTTGTCCGTGAGACAACCGGCGATGCCGAGCGCCTCCTCGTAGAGCATCGCCAGGTCAGGGAACCACGAGCATATCTCGCGTAGTCGGGTGAGCTTCCCCACATCCCCGACGGCCACCTGAACGAGGATTGCGCCAGCGAAGGAGTGATCTCCACCGAGGATTGGAGATTGGACGGCGACGGCTAGGAGATCGATTGGCGAGGGTGAGAAGGGTTATGGATTTGGGCGAGCTCGAGTCACGATCTGGGGGAGATGATGAAGAGACAGAGCGAGAGGAGTGGTGGTGTTTGAGGCGGGTGGCTCGGAGTGATGGACTGGAGGCGGCTGACTTACTAAATAAGGCTGTGACGATTTGACTACTCCGCGCGGGAGGATGACAACTGGGCCCGAAGACCTGGTGGTAGGGCGTATGATCGGGGGAGCGCAGGTTATTGCCGCAAAAGGAAGGTTTTTTTTGCAAAAGCGCAGTGCCAGGCGGCGTTACCATGTCGCTCTACCGCCGAGAGGACAATAAGAGGACCGTAGAGTGTTATGTATTCGCAAACCTTATTGTAGTGTTTCTCGAGTTGTGGACCAAATCATAAGTGCGTCAGAGACTTCAAGGACCAAATGTGTAATTTTCACTTAAGAAATGGTGGAAATGTTTTCCCTCTCTATTTTATAGACCGCCGTGACTACTTCACAGTTCACACTCCGCCGTCCAGATCGCAGTCCAAATACATTGACTTTTTATTTCCATCGCTGTCTCCCACTCTCTTCCCCCAAAAGTGGAGTTTACTACTAGCAGGGTGACGTACGCTTCCCCCTCCCGCACCGAGCATCTGCAGCTGCAGGGCAGGAGCATTCATTCAGGCAAGGGCAAGCAGACAATCACCGCGACAGACGACGAGCAGCAGCACACCCATAAACCAGAAGCGGCCGTCCAAGCCAAGGCGCACACAGGACGCCACCAAGAACTCGGAGCCACCGAATCGGGCCCGCCGATCTCCCGAGCTCCCCGGCCGCCCCCTCCCGCGGCGGCGCGCAATGGGGGCCGCCGCCGAGGACGCCGTCAGGCAGCTCGGCATCCTCATGGATCAAGGTGTGTGCGTCTACCCTCTTCCTACTCTCTGCTCCAGCTTGAGTTCTTCTCGCGATTGTTGCGGTGCCCTGACGTGATCTGGTTCTTTGCTTGCAGTGGACGCGCCGCTGAGGAGGACGTTCCAGGTACGGATCTGGGATGCGTGCACCCGTGGCCAAAGCTTGGATCTTGCTACTGACTCTCGTAGATTCTCGTAGCTCCTGTCACTGGATCATGGCGTAGATTAGCCCTACAGATTTGATCTGATTCGGCGCGGGGGAGTGAGCTACCCCATTCTTCTTCTAAAGCTTGGGGTGTCCTAAATCTTTTACTTCAAAATGGGCTATCTCTGACCCTCTCTTGGTTAATGCCACATGCTAGAGGTATGATCTTGTCAGTCATGAGTTGTCAGGTGGGCGGTGTGTTTGGAGAGTGGTGCTTGATCCATCATCCATGACCGAATAGGCGGCAACTGAAGGTGGTGCGCTTCCTATGGGTTGGTGAGGCGAGCATATGGTGGCGCTTTAGCTGTCTAGTGTACCGACATTGCATGTTCGATGACGTCCAATTACGATTGCATGGATTGGCGTTTGTTGGTGGCCTTGTGGATCATCATCCTGTTTTATGCAGCTGATGGATGGTGGCGTTTTGCTGTTCTCAGGTCCACTAAGTGAGCTGAGTTAATGTGGATATGCTCGCCAAACATCACGCCGTTTGCCATCTTATTAGGTCTTCAGCTACCCATCGTATATGGCGTTTCGACTGCTGTGGCGTTATCCCCTTTTTGACCTCCGATCGTCACCGAACTTGTATACCAAATCTGGACACATGCACGTTAACAGTTAAGGCGGGACATTTCAATATGTCTTTCTGCTACCATTTAATTAAATGTCTCTAAAATTAAGAGGAAACATGTTACACGTGTGCTAAATCCTGAAGGTAAGCAATGCCAGCTTATTTGAAGCGTAATTGTTATTTAGTGTAGTGAAATTGGGATGACAACACTGCATTGGAATTCAGAACTCATGAGCAGTGAAGAATCAGTTCAATTTGTAGCCCTTTCTAGCTACTGTTGCATTGCAGGAAAATAGCTACCACTATGGTGCAGAAATCAGTAAATTACCACTTCTATCTCTATTTGGAAGGTTTAATTCTAGCCTTAGATTTTATGATTTTCATTGGTGGACCCCAATCACAATGACTGTTGATATGTTATGTAACAGTAAAAAATATTTTGCTTCATAGAAGAATTATTTTGGAAGTTTCTTGTTAGTTTCATAAACCATAATCAGATGAATGGCAGATCCGAATTTCATGCATCTGCAGCTATTTAAATATTTGGAATAAATCACTTTTATCAGTGGTTGTGTAGGTTTGTTTCTCGTCTGTCTAAGTTTCAAGTAATTGTAGAGACACTTCCGAGATCCCTTCACCCCTGCAGTACAGTAAATATAATTGCCATAACCAAAAATTCTGCCAAAATTTAAAAATGATACAGCTAACAGGTGCGACTCTCTGATTATGCACCTATATGCCTGATTAAGCAAATACACACACACACACACACATCTCTCTACCTTAAAGAAAAGTTGATTTCTAATCTTGGATTCTTCACTAGGATATTATTTGATGTAATATAACTGTTTGTCCATTTGTCTTGAATGATTATCGCTCTTGATTGAAAGGAAAAAAATGTAAAGATATCTTGTTTATTTCAGAATGTGCACCAAGGCCATCCTAAAGAAACAATGTTGCGCTTTCTCAAGGCTAGAGAATGGAACGTTTCTAAGGCTCATAAAATGGTAATCTTTCTCATCCAATAAAAGAACAAATAAATGATATTCTTATTAGCTGCTTAATTGGGTTTGAATATTGTTTCTGCAGCTTGTAGATTCTTTGAATTGGAGGATTGAAAATGAAATTGATAGTGTATTGGAGGTGAGTAATCCTTCTGCATTATAATAATAATCCTGTTAAGTACTCAGATCTTTACTAGCACGGCAGAATCCCTTATTTGTATACAATTTAAAACTCTTGTTGTTAATATCTTATTTCATGTATTCTGTTAAATCACTAATGGCTGTCTACATTGGATGTACAGAGACCTATAGTCCCAGTAGATTTATACAGATTGATACGTGATTCACAACTTGTTGGACTCTCAGGATACACCAAGGAGGTATACCTATCTACTAACACTAGTAATATGTTTCTTATCCTGCAAAATTGATCATTTCCATGCATGTTTGTGTGCAAGAGAATGGGCACACTCTTTTAGCTGTTAGTGTGACTAATCAAATTATTTTTATTGACAAATCAAAGGATACTACTGAACAAAATTGGCAGAATTGAAGACGCGTTTATTTTTGTTGGTCTGTAATCTTCCATAGAATGTTGTCCCAGTCAGAGCTGCAAAGTTGTGGGTTGTGATGGACCTTCTAGCTAGGAAGAGCCCAAGGGACTGTATAGTGTTTAGCAAAATATGACATAAGCTTAGGTATGATAATGTTCAAAAATAAAGAATGGCGCTTTAGAATATCTCTTCCTTGAAGCTTTGATTATTGCTGTTGGCTTAATATTCCTTTATTATTAAGACATATTGGAGGTTAGGGCATGTTCCTCACTTATGGCTGTCATTGAATTTTTCCATTAAATGTGTCATCCTGTAGGACAACATCAGATAATGTTTTTTTACATTTTGTAACACACCATAAAAAGTTATTGGCCCTTTTACGGAATGTGTCTGAAATTTCGCGAATTAGTTATGTTGTTGCTCGCTAAGTGTTACTTAAGTTTCTGCCCATCAATGTTCTTTTTTGAGGTAGCCCACCAAAAAGTACTGGGAGGCTAGTGGTGTGGTTGTTAATTAACCCAGCTAAATGCTGTTGTGTTGCTAAGGATGTTATTATATATTATCAATTGTTTAAACGTTTGTGCCACCATAGTCCTTGAGCTCGTATAAAATAGTTTGTCTCAAAATATATAAGTCCAATCAACCATATGTACACCATAGAGTGGATAACAAATGCGGCAAATTTTAACAAATATGAATGAACCGCCACCAATTCAGATCTTTATAATAGTAAAAAAAGATTCAGTTGAAGTTTAGACTTGTATAATTTGTTTTCGATTTTTTTTCTCTTGTTGGCAGGGTCATCCAGTTTTTGGCATTGGTGTTGGTCAGAGCACATACGACAAAGCTTCGGTACTTTCTCAGATGCTTACTATTTGTTAAGTAGGTTACGAGAAAAACTATGAAACTTAATAGTTTTTACCTTCCGTGCTGTATACTAGATACTTTTTTAAGGTTGATGTAGCTTAAGTATATTTTTGGGTATTAAAATTATATGATCCCTGTTTAGTGATTGACATAGTTATAGCTTACTGCCAATATTTAGTTATGGAAGTAATAGGTAGCTCTTTTATGGGATCAACTAATCAACCAACTTACGCTAGTTCTGGAGTACCTTTTCCCCACTTTGTCAACTAAACTTGATATGTTTCCTTTTCAGGTGCACTACTATGTGCAATCTCATATTCAGATTAACGAATACCGTGATCGCATAATTTTGGTAAGTGTCGAGCTAAATGCTCAAATCTTAAAATTTATGTTAACACATATTTCTCTTCTTATGTTTGTTCACATCACACTCAGCCCATGTTGACGGAAAAGTTTGGACGCCCTATCACCACTTGCGTAAAAGTTCTCGACATGACTGGTTTAAAGTTGTCAGCACTGAGCCAAATGAAGGTACATATTATAACATTATCCTTGTACCATACATTTATGGACTTAAATGCTGCTGAAATAAGCATGTCTTGATGCATCAAGGGATATGACCACACTGGTACTCAGGTTTACCTTAGCATGTAAATATTTTAGAGGAACAACTCTTAAATCTTGGATGTTTACCTGTCCACTGTAGAGGTCAACGTAGTTTATATAGCAGTAGCACACAAAAAAAACTAACATAAATGTTAATACTAATATTGCAGGACTAATTTGTTTTTTTTTTTCTGATAAAATTGCAGAGTGATCATTACTTATATCACTTATGTTTTCTGGTGAGATAGCGTGACATTTTTCCTTTTGTTTGGATTACAGATGCTGAGTTCAATATCAACAGTTGATGATCTGAACTACCCTGAGAAGTCAGAGACATATTACATAGTTAATGTTCCATATATATTCTCTGCATGCTGGAAGGTACAATGGTTTGTCCATCAAAAGTCCGTCCTCAGATTGTATCAAGCAAAATTTGTAGTGAATGCTAACTGACATCTCATTTGAATGTACTGGTAGGTTGTGAAGCCCCTATTACAGGAGAGGACAAAAAAGAAGGTTAAAGTTTTGAGTGGTTGCGGGAGAGATGAACTCCTAAAGGTAATTTTTTGAGTCATCATTCTGTTACTCTTTTGTATTGTTGTTTCTGCGTAGATCCTTAGCCGCTGAATAAATATCATTACTCCTGCAAATATAGGTACCACCAATATGATGGTGGAGAACAAAACATTACTACCTCTGTTTAGCATTTATTTCCTGTGACATGAAAAGTTAGAATGACATGTTTCCTCCTTACCCAAACTGTGTAGATCATGGACTACTCAGCCCTCCCCCATTTCTGCCGGCGAGAGGGGTCAGGCTCATCCAAGCATTCATCTTCGGACGTCGACGACTGCTTCTCCCCCGACCATCCTTTCCACAAAGAGCTCTACGAGCTCACCAACCAGCAGTCGTCGCACAGGGAGCTCCTCAAGATGGGGTCGTTGCACGTGAGCATCCCGGAGCCCGACCCGAACGACGCGAAGATCGTGGAGGTCATCCAGGCCGAGTTCCACAAGATGGGGGAGCAGAACGGGTCGGCCAACGGCCACAAGGTTTGACACCGCGCCGCCACCAAAGAAAAGACGGTGGCCATCTGCATGCGGAGCGCCACCTTCCTTAGCCAACGCGAGCAGCGACCTCCGATGGAACCGACGATTTTACCTGTCCATGTTGGTATGGTTGGAATTGGGTCCCCCCGGTCGCCCGGGTGGGGGGATATAGTAGCGAAGGGCCTCGGGTGACGCCGGCTTTGGGGTCGTAGCTGGAAGAGATGACATGAACCGGACAGTGTATATCCGTTAGCATAGAACCTGCATATGTTGGACTGGTGCTATAACAAGATCCATGGATGATGGATGTTTATTATAAGTGACAACAACTTGTAAGGTTCAGCAGAGTTTTGCAGACATGAGGTGGGAGGATGAATAGGGTAGGGTAGGGTAGGATAGGATGGGACCTGTCAGGAAGCAGGGGCTGGCCAGGCGGGGCGGAGCATCGCCGTGGCGGGCTCGCGTCCGGTTGCTGAGCCCGAAGAGCAGCCCCAGCGCCGGTCGCCGGCCGCGGCGACGGGTGCCCACGCCTGGCTCCGCGCTCGTCGTCGGGTCGGCCATTTGCGTTGGAGCGCGGGGCGATTGGCTTGGACGGGAGGGATCATATGCGTGCGCGCGTGCGTGGCAAAGGGGGAACCGCTTTGGCAGCAACAAACGCGTGAGGTCCAGTCCAGATGTATCATGTACTCCCACCCTCCCGGTATAGTAGGCGTCTCGGTTTTTCATTTCCGGAGCCCTGGTCGGTTTTTCTCTTTTCTTTTTGATTGACGTGAGTTGTTGAGCTCTGGCCGTTTTTCTCCCCACGCCGCCCTTCTTCATTAAAATGTAAATCTCCCCCTCATAAATAGGATCTCGCGCATGCAATGCAATGCAAAGCTCCATCGCGCCCCGCGCCAGTTCATCTCCATTCGCTTTGGAAGCTGTAACGTTTGCCGCGGTTTGAGGGGATTGAAGGAAGGGGAAATTAAGCCGGTCTCAAACGAAATGCTCCCCCTACAATAAACTTTTTTTTGAAACGCATAGTATAATAATAAACTTTACAAAGCCAGGCCACAACCTTCTCAGTTCACCACACCCCACTTCTTCTTCTTCTTTCAAACGTAGCCGTCCGAAACGATGGCTCCATTCGATCTGAATCAACCCATCCACTGGGAGTGCGAGTGCGGGGAGATAGAAGAGTATGGACGAGCCGATGACGCCGGGCATAGAGGCCGGGTACCATGGAGACTTTGCCAGCAACGGAGGCGCTCGCTCGGACATGGACGGCTACTACGTAGGCGGAGGCGGAGGTGGAGGAGTTCACTCGGACGCCGACGGCAACAATGGAGGTGGCGGAGGTGGTGTGGGCGGCAGCGGCGGAGGCTTGAACTTGAGCAAGTTCTTCATGTTCTTCTAGTTGTGCTCCATTGCCGGACGTCGAATAGATGAAGAATGTTAAACATGTATGTACGTATGTAGGTCCGGGTTTGTATGTCGTACCTATAGTGTCTCTCTCCCTCCTGTATTTACTTGTTTCTTGGGAGACAAGACACTGGTCGCATCCCTTGTATCTATATATGTGCCTGTTGTACGATCAATGAGAATTATCGATGCACACAATCCCTTCTCTCCAATCTAACATGGTATCATTCACCGT
>CBMN010755455.1:0-14716 GCA_000582825.1 Hordeum pubiflorum
CAAGAACAACATAAATATCAATAGGAAATCATNATGCAAAATGGACGTATCAGCGCACACTCCAAGGCACGATGTAATCCTTGACATGTTTATCCCCGATGTAAACCGACCTAGGTGTAAACCTAGGTACCCCCGGTGTCTATATAAGCCGAGGGTTTTAGACCATAGAGGTAGATTCATTGACACATACTATCTCAAGGTAGGTCAACTTGTACTTTGTACGCCATCCACAATCAATACAATACAATACAAGCATGACGTAGGGTTTTACCTCTTCGAGAGGGCCTGCGCCTGGGTAAAGGTTGTGTCTCTTCTTCATCCTGTTACCATCGCGCCAATATCATCAGCTCGGGACCCCCTACCCGAGATCTGCCGGATTTAGCTCCGTCATTGATGGCCCGTACATGTCCCTCTGTATGGTCAAAATGGCTCGATGGCACACCTTCAGATCGACTAAAAGCAATATGCCATGGACGTGGAAATTTACATGACACAGTTTTTGCAGGCAATGGTTCTCCTGTGTGAGAAGGAATAGAACATAGCTTGGAACTTTTGAAGAAAGGTATGATGTGAAGGATTGGTAATGGAAAAATGTGAGAGTTTGGCGAGACCCGTGGATACCTAGAAGGGGACCACATCGAGCATTTGACCAAAAAAGGTAATTGCCGGTTCACTAGTGTGGAACAAATCCTCCCGTCACATGGATCTTGGAATGAAGAGAGGTTGAATGGGCACTTCATTGCCGCGGATATAGGGGAAATTTGAAAATAAAAGTATCGCCTAAGATCATTGAAGATTTTCCAACATGGCATCCGAGCAAAGATGGATGGTTTAGTATGGAGCGCATACCACCTTGTTGTTACACATCATATCCAACAACAAGGTGGGGAGGCAATGAGTACACGGTCAGATGGTGAGCATCCAATGTGACACATGTTTTGGAAAATAGACGTGTCACACAAGGTTAGGATGTGCACATGGAAATTATTAAGGGGAGACCTACCCACACGTCAAGTTAATAAGCATAGACATCTTGAGGTCATTGACTAGTGCCATAGGTGTGGATAACTTCCACGCGATTGGGCGAGGTTTGAACGATCACAACAAAGGAGACAATACTTAAAACTGGGGATGAATGGCTATTTGACTTGTTGGTTACGCTTACGAACGTGGAACGGACGAGCGTCCTGATGTTCATATGGATGTTCATATGGAGGAATTGGCAAGGTCGAAATGATACCTTGCATGATAAGGCCCAAGTTGAAGCAACACCGAAGTTCCTACTAATCCATGTTTCATCTTAGGAGCAAATCAAACTAAACGATGACAGACACATGGTGAAAGGAAAGGGACTAGCTTTTATGGAGGATACCATGACCAGGAAAGCACACATGAAACCTCCAAAAGAGTAGATACCATGGCCTCCATTGCAGGCAGGCTGGCTTGTTGTTTCCACAGACATATTGTTTGGAACATGTGATAACGGGGTTGGTGCGGCTTTGTTAGTAGGAGATAGCAATGGTGGGCATGTGCTCTCGGTCTGCCGGTACATCCCACAATGTGTTGATGCCTTTGAAGCCGAGATGATGACAGTCACATAGAAGGAGTCAAATTGGCATCGGTGCATACTTCCTTGCCGCTTATCATTCACACTCGTTGTATTTTTGAAATGAGGATGTTGAACAAGATTGGGCAGAACAAGTCGTACCTAAGGCATTTGATAGATGTTGAGATAGAGAGAGCATTGCTTATGTGTGTCAGTTGTTTGTAAAATAAGGATACAAATCGACTAGTCTATATGTCGGAACAAAGTATCGAACCAAATTGTGGTTGCAGGATGACCCAAAGGCTCTGAGTTGCCTGCTGGTTACCTATTGTTAATCCTATCATTGATAATAAGTAGGCTAATCCTAATTAGCTCCTTTTCCACGCACACAAAAAGGATAAGTATCTTTTTCAGGGGCAACCAAATAGACGTCGCCACAATAGGAGAGTAGGACTAGCAGAAGGCTGCACTATCGATCCGAGAAGGATCAATAAGCGTACTACTATAAAAGGGTCCAAAAAGGTCGAGATAGTGGTGTCACGAAGCATCCGGTTGGGGAGCCTGGCACGTGCCGACCACGTGCCCCGCGAAATCGCCGCACGCACCTCACCGTCGCGGCGTAAACTCGCACAGAAACGCATCTCGATGTCCGCCCACGCCGGCTCCGGCGCCGCGGGAGACGCCGGCGCGGCCCGAGCCGACGATGAGGCGCGCGCCCTCCTCCCCGCCTCGGCGCCCGGGGCCGACCACGGCGACGGCGGCGGCAGCAGCGGCGGTGAGGAGGAGGAGGAGGACCTCGAGGAGCGCGCGTTCGAGGCGTCCGAGAAGGTCATCGTCTCCATCTCGGACGACCCGGACGCGGACGCCGACCTGGAGGCGCAGCTCGCCTCGTCCTCTGGCTCGCCGCCCTTCTCGTGGCGGAAGCTCTGGCTCTTCACGGGGCCCGGCTTCCTGATGAGCATCGCGTTCTTGGACCCGGGCAACCTCGAGGGGGACCTCCAGGCCGGTGCCGCGGCCGGGGACACGCTGCTGTGGCTGCTCATGTGGGCCACCGCCATGGGCCTCCTCGTGCAGCTCCTCGCCGCGCGCCTCGGGGTCGCCACCGGCCGGCACCTCGCCGAGCTCTGCCGCGACGAGTACCCCGACTGGGCGCGCCGCGCGCTCTGGCTCATGGCCGAGGTCGCCATGGTCGGCGCTGACATCCAGGAGGTCATTGGAAGCGCGATCGCCATCAAGATCCTTAGCAATGGGTATCTGCCGCTATGGGCCGGCGTTGTCATCACCGCCTTGGATTGGTGAGTTTGGACCTCTCTCATTGGCTGTTGAATTTTTTTATTTGCAATTGGAGTAATTTGATTGTAGACTAGGTGCTGAATCACAGAGTAGTTCCAAAATAAGTTGCTTTTTGTCTAATCAGCATTAGGGATTTTACCAAAAGATGAGAAACTGGAAAAGTGATTTTTGTCCCAGTCGTTGCTAGTGACATTTGGGCGAGGTTTTAGTGTTAGATCTCAGTTAGTTATTTGCTTACTGTCACTGCTTATGGTAGCGTCACATTAATTTGAGGACCCGGCATGGTTAGGTGTTGGTTTGGTGCAGATTTGTTTGTAAATCATGATGCACGCTTGCTTCAATTCTCAGCTACAGGATTGCTTGATCTTTTTTGGTGAGGTTGTACTACCAGTGAAGTGACAAGTGATGATGTACATTTGGCCTACTTTTAATTCATTCTGCCCTATGAGATATGAGGGTTGCAGACATTTACCTTCCTTGACAAGAATCAGCAAAATTTTAATTACAAGTTTCAAGTTTGAATTTTAATTCGTTTTCTGCTTAGCAACTACAGAAACTGGAATTTTCTGAACCCTTGCGGTGAAAAGGTCAGAAAGGTTTGTTATGCGACTGATTGACACTTGGTTTTATTTAAAACTTAGAATCACATTGGTGGTTAGGGGTGGCTGGCATGGATAAATACCGAACCAAGTAGTAGTCAGTTTTCCTGAATAGTGCCTAACTTACCGGTGACGACTCCTGGCAACTTTATTTGTGATCTCCTTGTTAGATTTTGTTCCCTACAACGTTTTGTTGTGCTCTTCTCATCCTGAGATATTGTGGCATGAGTGTACTGTATGGTTTTCTTGACCTCTGGTTATAAAGCGAAGGTTTATACTGGCTTTTGCACAATGAATTAATGCTGCTGACATATGCATACGCTATTTTATTTCACAAGAGTTAGATGTTCTGAACCTTGTATCCGAAAGTATGCTTCTTAGCCACTGCTTAAAATTCTGTGATTCTTTATGTTAATTTAATGCTTTTGACAGGAGTTGGATTCTGTGAACTTTTATTTGCATCTCATTCCAAAGTTCTACGGATGGTCCTTGAATTGCGTATTAATACTAACATACACTTTTTTTTCCAAATGGTCACAAACTCACAATTTATAGAACTAATCATTTGTTTATAATATTGGTACAACTGATATTGTTATCTGAATTTATACCTTCCCTTTGGGCCTGGATAAGGCTAACATCACTGTACTTTGCATGTTTTGTTACATGCCTTTAGTACGTCTATTTATATAATCTAAAGCTAGAAAGCTATGTAGCTATATTTTTTGAATCATCAACTTACCTCGTTATTACCTTTTGTCAGTTTCATTTTCCTTTCTCTTGAGAACTATGGTGTGAGGAAGCTGGAAGCTGTATTTGCAGTTTTGATTGCAACGATGGCAGTGTCCTTCGCATGGATGTTCACTGATACCAAGCCTAATGGGAAGGACCTGTTAATTGGTAAGTTTCTCACAGATTAGCCTTTGATGCTTTAACTTGTCCCATATACTCCTGTCCATTGATCATGCCTAATTTATAAACAGGTATTTTGGTTCCAAAATTGAGCTCTAAGACAATAAGACAAGCAGTTGGGGTTGTTGGTTGTGTTATTATGCCCCACAACGTGTTCCTCCATTCAGCGCTTGTACAATCGAGAAAAATAGACCCAAAAAAGGAGTACCAAGTTCGTGAAGCATTGAGATACTACTCAATCGAGTCAACGGTCGCGTTGGCTATATCCTTCATGATAAATCTCTTTGTCACAACTGTTTTCGCTAAAGGATTCTATGGTAGTAAAGAAGCGGGCAGTATCGGCCTCGAAAACGCTGGGCAATATCTACAAGAGAAGTTTGGTGGGGGCTTTTTACCTATCCTCTACATTTGGGGGATTGGGCTATTAGCGGCCGGCCAGAGTAGCACAATAACAGGAACTTATGCTGGACAGTTTATAATGGGTGGGTTCCTAAATTTGAGGTTAAAGAAATGGCTCAGGGCGCTGATCACCAGAAGCTTCGCAATTGTGCCGACTATAATTGTGGCTCTGTTCTTCGATTCATCTGATGCACTGGATGTTCTAAATGAGTGGCTCAATGTGCTTCAATCAATTCAGATTCCTTTTGCACTGATTCCTCTGATAACCTTGGTATCCAAGGAGCAAGTCATGGGAGTTTTTAGAATAGGTCGTAAAATGCAAGTAAGTCCTTCCTTAACCTCAGATCTAATCCTTCTCCTGTTTTTTTCTTCATAATTGTGCACCTTTATTTTGTGGCATGCTCAGATGTTCTGTGTGAAAGCATTTACCTAGCCACACGATATTCTCTGGAGGGATGTATGTTTTAAGATTGTTCATGTGCAGGTCTGTTTCTAGGTTAAAAATGCTGGCACATTCGCTTGCAAATAATTGCAGGACTGTAGCCAGTGTTCCCTTATGGAAATTACAGAGCCTAGTTGTGGTATTTTCTAGTTCACGATTCTAGATTTTGCTGCAATTCATATGTAGGTGCATGCTTTGACAAAACCCTCTGCCCTAAATTCATAAGCCACTGGTTTATATATTTAGTTAATAAGTGACCACTATTTTCTCCCCAATGTTTATTTGTTTTTGTAGGACTTCTATTAGACAAATCTATACTAAAATCAACATTTGCACAACCTTGTAATGTGATCACCTGAACATTATTTTCTCTAGCCCCTCTGTTTAAATTTCGCATTGTTCAAGATGATGACGTTCTCACCATGTTTGGGCATCTCTATGCAGGCTGTAACCTGGACGGTGGCTGCACTATTGATCACAATCAACGGCTATCTCTTGGTTGACTTCTTCTCGTCTGAAATACGAGGTCCATTGTACGGCTCGGTTCTCTGCGTGGCAGTACTTGCCTACGCCTCATTCGTATTGTACCTCATTCTGCGGGGCACCGAAATCTCCAACCAGATGATCGTGGCGATACGCAAGAGGTTGTCATGACGGCTGTAACAAAATTTTGCTCTCTTATTACACAACCATAACCTCTCAACCAGTGGCGGAGCTAGCTGTGTATGGCTGGGGGGGCCAGGTTGGGAGAAATGACTACACTTATCTTTAATCTTAGCACCTAATGGAAATTTCTTCAGTGATTTGTCTAATCTTGGGGGGCCATGGCCCCCCCTTAAACACACATAGCTCCGCCGTTGCTCTCAACCTATAGAAAGGCTTCTCTTCCGAGAACAGAGACCGGGGATCCACAGTGTACAGTGACATTTGAGTTGTTGCAATAGACCCGAACCGCTGTTGAATTTGGTTGTAGCTCTCTGACTCGTCCGGAAGGCGAAACATTTACAGGGCAGTGAATTGGTGATGCTGCTGAACAGCTTCACGTTCATTCCTTCTGTCTAATTCTTTATTTGTCGGTGAACTAAAGCATAGAGAAAGAGAAGAGTAGAAGAGGAAGAAAGCAGTGTAATCTTATATCCTTCATCTGTACATGAAACCATTTCTATCTGGACAGTGAATGTGATGACCGAATTCTGACTATTATTTGTACGAATGTCTCCATGATATGTTATTGGTGCTGATACTTTGGTGCTGGGAATATGCTATTTTCTATATATATACAAAACTATAATGTACGTAATTTTCTTCTTGTCAATACAAAGATATTGGAAGCTTTTGCTGTCGCTGACGAACATAAGACATATACTTTGATGCCTGGTGGGAATTTATTCCTGCAACTGTCATACTTCCATAGTGGAGGATGGTGATGAACAAAAATACATACGCAAAAATCGGCATGCACATCCTCTTTTGTGGCTATCAGAATCATGGAACAGCACGGTCAGGTGGAGAAGATCAATGCCCTACGAGGACAGTCTCTGCAGCCTGCGCTTCAATGATGTATTCCCTCCGTTCCTAAATATAAGTCCTTTTAAAGATTTCATTAGGGATTACATACGAATGTATATAAACATATTTTAAGTATAGATTCATTCATTTTGTTTCGTATGTAGTTTGTAGTAGAATCTCTAAAAAGACTTATATTTAGGAACGGAGGGAGTAGGTGCCTTGATGATGAGCATCATCCAAAGCAAAGATTAACAGGGCCACATCCTGTCAGCTTCAGAGAACAGAACCTGCGTTGTCTGTATCAGTAAACGGGTGTAGAACTGATGAGCATATTCTCTCCAACTCTCTGGTGATAACCTTCTCTGCGACCAACCAAAGTGAGGGGCACAAACTCTCAACAGCTAGAGGAATCCAAACATTTTTGCCTCACCCTTCGACATCTCGTCTCTCTAACTACCTATCACATGGCATATGTAGTAAGCTATAAAAAAACCCAACAAAAACTAGCCGCCTAGCTTGAGCACATAACTCTTGCCACGGGTAGACTTGTAGCAGACACGCACACGTATATGGTGTGTGCGTCCTACTCTCCTAATAGAGTGTTCTTTCACGGGAAACACAAAAAAAGAGTGTTATGCTTTAACCCCTTTCTCTTTGCTTGTTTGGCTTTGAAGGGTAGTGTTTTTTTAGGCGTAAGAGTGGTGGTGATCAAAGAATGTTGGATGCATCTTCTCGGCGGAGAGTGGTGATCTCGAAATAGTGGATGAACGTGTTCGATCCCGGCACCTGCGCCGCCAAGAAGTCACACCAAGTGTTGGGATTCCTTCGATGTAGAGGTGGACGTGGTAGTTTGCTCGTACCATGCCGGAGGACACGTCAAGGCGCCGGTTGGTGCTGTGGATATCGAGGCCGTTGCAATCACCAACTTGAAGAGGGCGATGCTAACACCCGCTACTTCCACCTTCGTTAATCACCGAAGGGAAAAAAACTTCATTCATCGTCTCAAACACAACAATGGTTGAATTACGAAACACAAACAGAAGGAACATGTAATCCATCGCCACTTTAAGGGCACTTCTAAAGAGGGCCTACACGCAACATTTTCATCAATTGGAGGATCATCCTCGTTCCTAGTTGTGACCTTTTGGAGTTGGATGTGGCCATCACTGAGGAGGTGAAGGCTGTTGTTTTTGTCATGCCTAGCGACAAAGTCCTGGGGTCGGCCGGCTTCACGAGTGCTTCCTTTAAAGCATGTTGGAACATAATCAAGGGGGGTCTGTCGTTTCTCTCATTTTCGTTGGCCAAATTCAGCGGATGTCGCCCTCATTTCGAAGAAGGGTAGCGCTGAGGATATATCTAAATTTCGCTCCCATTGCGAAGATTATTGCCAAGGTGATGTCCAACTCGTTAGCCCCCCACATCAATGACCTCCTTTCCCAAGCTCAATGTGCCTTCATCAAGCGACGATGTATCCACGATAATTTCATGTACGTGCGCAATTTTGTGAGGCGATTCCACCGCAACAAAACTTCGTCGTCGCTCTTCAAGCTTGATATCAAGAAAGCCTTTGACTCTGTTCGCTGTGACTATCTTCTTGACCTCCTCCACCATCTTGGATTCCCTCCGGCTTTCGAGGTTGGGTCTCGATTATTCTGTCCTCGGTATTGTCGTGAGTCCTCCTCAATGGGATTCCTGGCATCCCCATCAAGCTTGGAAGGGGATTGAGTCAAAGGGATCCCCCCCCTCCTTTTCATGTTGGCCATCGATCTTCTTCATCATATTCTCAAGAAGGCCACTGTTCAGGGAAAGCTGCATCCTCTTGGTGGTAAAGCAGTGACGATCAGGGCCTCCCTCTATGCGGATGACACCTCGGTTTTCCTTGCGCCCATCAAAGTCGAAGTCAAGTTGTTCGCAGATACACTCGCACACTTTGGAGAGGTCACTGGGCTGACCACAAACTGCTCTAAAAGTCTTGTTGCCCCTATCTGGTGTGACACCTTGGATACCGATGATATTCTCCTCTCCTTCCCGACCAACCGCTCCTCGTTCCCAATGAAATATCTTGGTCTATCATTGTCGATCAAGAGATTAAATAGAATCCACATTTAACCCCTCGAAGATAAGATTGCAGACCAACTTACGCCTTGGATGGGCAAGCACATTGCGTCATATGGAAGGGTTCTGCTGGTCAAATCGGTCATCATGACGATTGCTATATACTACTTGATGACCCTAAACCTCCCTGTGAAGGTCATGAAGAAGATTGACTCCCTAAGGCATGCCTATCTTTGGGTAGGTTGTGACAAGGTCAGTGGTGGAAAATGCAAGATCAATTCGGAGTAAGTGTGCAAATCAAAAGTGCAGGGTGGCCTGAGTATTATCAATTTGGAAAAAAAATCCTGCTGCCATTCGCATCCGTTGGTTCTGGGCTGCTTGGACGGATACGGTCAAGCCATGGGTCAGTTTGGGGAACCCTTGCGATGATAAGTATAAAGATATTTTCACGGCTGCCACCAAGGTTTTGGTCGGGGACGAACTTCGGGGTCTGCTTGGCTGCATGGTATGAGACCCAAAGACATCGCACCAAATATTTTTGTTCTCTTTATAAAAAAATGCTCCTTCTAGAAGGCCTCGCACAACATTTATAGGATTTTCCAAGTTGGCATTGGGGGGAGCCTCACTATCAACAAGCTATTGGAGTTCGTCAACCTTTGGGGAAGTTATCGCACGTCCACCTCAACCCGGATGTGGCTGATACAATTTCATGGAAGCTCACCAATAATGACCAATATTCTGCAGCACCGGCTTAGTGCCCGATTCCTTGGGCTCATGGACACGGACATGCCCCTATTGGTGTGGAAGAACTAGCAGCATCAAGGTCTGACCCAAATTGAGCGAAGGCATCCACTTCGGAATATTGTGCCAATTCCAGGGCTCCCCCAAATGAATTTTTTTTCTTGGCTCGTCATCAATAATAGGATATGGATGGCTGATAGGTTGAGTGCCGCGGTTGGACAAACTATAATCTTTGCCCCCTCTGCAAGCAGGTCCCGGAATCGGTGACCCGCCTTCTTTTTCAATGCCGCTACACCGTGAGAGTTTGGGGAATGATTAAATCGTGGCTTTGCTTACATGGTGTCCACCCTACGCATTGGGGCAGCATGGCTTCTAGCAAGGAGTGTTGGCGCAACAATGCTCCTAGGAGGTCGCAATCTCGAAGGG
This sequence comes from Hordeum pubiflorum, assembly GCA_000582825.1. NCBI lineage: Eukaryota > Viridiplantae > Streptophyta > Magnoliopsida > Poales > Poaceae > Hordeum > Hordeum pubiflorum. The sequence continues at coordinate 9,923 of CBMN010755455.1, forward strand.
CGCTTGTTTCTATTATGTTGCTTATCTAATGGGAAATTTGGAAGGAGCGAAATGCATGTGTGTTCGCAACACCGTGATTCTGGTGGGTGTCACTGTTGCTCGAATCAAATCGGAAGGATCGTTTATGGTGTCTAGTCAGGGCAAAATATTTGTGTAATATAATGCCGCGAGAGTGATGCATGTAATTCGGCCTCTGGCCAAGCCTCTTAAAAACCTTCTTCTTAGTCAATGAAAATGGCAAGCCTTTTGCCTTGTTTCAAAAAATATATTAATCTAGGAGAACGTCCTATTTGACGCACAATGTTTGCCCCTCGCTCCTTGGGTAGCCCACTTTAGAGTCGTGTGTAGTGGTCCATCTTGCCGAATTCCTTCAGTAGATATGTCATTACTCAGTGTTCCAAACAGTTTTCCAAAAAAAGGATGAAGATTTAGTTTTGATAGATTTTCAAAATACATTAACGTAACATTTTTTTTGGAATTTACAAAATATGAGCGAAATTTTAAAAACGTTCACTAAAATTTTAAAACGTTCAGTATTTCTAAAAAATGTTTAAATGAAATAGAAAATACTATATTTTTTAAAAGTACCTATTTTAATTAATTTTTTACCTTTTTAAAAATATTCGTGTATTTAAAATATTAGTGAATTCTACATTTTCATTTATTTTAAAGAAACGTTCATATATTTTTAAACATACGAAAATTTAAAAAACATGTTTGTGTATTTTAAAATGTTCACGAATTATATAAAATGTTAGTTAATTTTGGAAATCTTCATGATTTTGTTTAAGGTAAAATTAAAGAAAAACTGATATACAATTAAAACAAGAAAAGGAACAGAAAAACCAAATACCAAAAGAAAAAAAAACATTTGACACAATGAGCGTCAAATACAGAAATTAGAATCCAGGGAAGGTATAGTTGAAGGCTACTCGCTGCCGCAATACTTGTATTGGGCGACATTGGACCTCCTGTATTCGGCCCGTCCTGTGGTGGGCTCGCAATGGCGATTCTCCGGTTCGAATACTCGGCATGTCAATCCCTGTTTGATGAATATAAAGCTTGGTTTCAGCTCTGGAAAAAATAAATCTCGTTGCGTTGATTGTTTTGGAAGAGCTTATCACGCTTGCCGCGTGATCTCGCTGCGTTAAACATTGAGTAAACACACATGGCGCAACGTCATGGGCCTGACACAATAGGAGGAGGTGGTGGAGTGATTTCTTTTCTGGGTTTTCAATAGTGGCCTTTTTATTGTTTTGGTAGCTTTTTCCGCTCTGATTTTTGCTGTCTTGAGTTTCATATATTGATCCGGGTCTCTGGTTTTTTCATCGTGGTTCACTTTGTTCGTCCTTCTTTTATTTTTCGGTTTTGTCAATTTTTATAAAGGTCCAAAGGTTTCTCTAAAAATACATATGAAAATTTCAAAATGTTCACATTTCAAAAAAAAAATCATGTTTTTCCAAAAAATATTCACAATAAGTAAAATATGCTCAGTATGGTTTTAAATGTTTATATTTCTTGAAAGACCCACACGAAAACGCGTGAAACCAAAAGACCAGATGAAAATCGCTAGAAACAAATCAACGACAGCATGGCCGACCCATATATCCATCGATGCGTGTGTCATCCCGACGTTTTGACGCACAAAGCGTAGTAAATAACATAAAGCTACTACAATTCGGGTTAGGTTCCAAAAAACTATCAGATTTATTTTTTCGCTGATAACTACCAACCCAGAGTCGGTTGTTTCAAAAAACCCAAAATGACGGTTGTTAAAAAAACTAAACTGGTTTATGACAGACCGGGTCCGCACCTAAACGATCCGTCTATTTGACCGCTTGTTTGACCGTTAACTGACATATGGGGCCCACATGTCAGTGTCTCTTCCTATTTTCTTCACTACTCCCTGCCTCCCTTCTTCCCAGGAGGGCGACGGAGCGTCGGCCGCCTCTCCTTCCACCAACGCTAGTTGTCCCTGCTTCCACCTCGCCGGCGTCGGAAGGCTGCTCCTCCGCCTCCACTACCGCCGCTTCTCCCCAGAAACTCTTCTCCTCCTCGTGGCCTACAACCCAACGTGTTGCCCGCCTCGGCCTGCAACCATGGCGCCCGACGTGCCGCCCTCCGCAGAGCCATGGCGCTACCGGCCAGAGGCGCAACCCCGCATTGCTGGCCAACCCCAGCAGCCACCGCTCATGCAGGGTCCAGGCGGAGGTGGGTCGCGGTCACGGGTGGCTAACTCTGGCCTCCCTGGATTGGGGTCCTCCATGGCGGCGTCCAGTAGGGCGACGAAGTTGTCCATCCGCACCCCGCTAGACGGAAGGGAGCTCCACGACGGCGCCATGGCTGCTGGCCGGCGAGCTCCTAGCCGCGGCTGCTGGCCGGCGAGCATGGCGCGGGCGCACATTCACGGGAGGGACCTGATTGCTCTTTTTAAAAGTTTACAGGGACCCAATTGCATTTTTAAATTTTTTGCATGGACCGGATGGTGTTTCTTAAATGTTTATAGGGACCCGATTGTGATTTTTAGATGTTTGCAGAGATCCAATTGATTTTTTAAACATTTACAGGGACCCACTTGCTGTTTTTATGAGGAAGAGACACTGACATGTGGGCTCCACATGTCAGTTAGCGGTCAAATAGACGAATCGTTAAGGTGCGGCCCCGATCTGTTATAAACTGGTTTAATTTTTTAACAACGGGCATTTTGGTTTTTTTTGAAACAACCGACCCCTGAGTTGATAGTTATCAGTGAAAATAAATAAATCCGGTAGTTTTTTTGAAACCCTAACCCGAATTATAGTAGTTTTATGCTATTTTCTGGCTGCTCTGGGACGTCTTCATAAGGACCTTCTAAGTTGGGCTTCTTGACTCTAAAAAGAAGTTGGCGTGGCTTTCTCGCTTCATGCCAGCTTAGTTCCATGAGCCACTAACCCCTAAAAAAAGTTCCATGAGCCACTAGCTTGGCTTTGTTACATGCTGTTGTACACACGATGAGGAGTCCTTCGAAAGTTTGAGGACAAATTTCGTTCCCCCAAATTTTGTATCTTGCAGATGATTGCATATCTCAGTGCACCTCGGGCGATTCCGGAGCGAGGCAAATCTTTATTCATACTGTGACTCTCAAGAGCGAAAATTGTGAGATTTCGGCTGCGATACCATGGCCGTGGCCCGTGGACCGCTTCATCGAAAGGCTAAGATACTAGGAAAACATGGCCAGTATTTCAATCCTGCTGAGTGCCGGCGAGGAGTGCATCGCTAAGGATGTTCATCTTTGATCTTCTTCCCGCCGAAGCAGAAAGATACTCTGTTAAAACGCACTACGTACTCCTGAGTCTTTCTGTCTGGTCAAATGCATAGCTACGACCACGATGCACCGAACGATCGCGACAAATTGGCATGCCGAAACCCGTGCGACCTCATCACAAAACGCGCTGCAGCTAGTCGCCAAGGCAAGGCAAGCGTCAGGTCGATGCGGTAGCCAGCCGCTGCATGCATTGCGTGCGAGCTAATTTGGCCTTTTAACGGCCAGTATCCCTGTCCGGTAGCCATCGGAAGGGACCTAAACCAATTAAACACTAGCCTCTGCCAAGATCGGTCCGATAAGCCGATAACGTACGGCCTTGGAGTTGGACACCGGTACGTGATCCGTAGCGGCTAGCGCCGATGCAGCCATGCAGGCGTCTACCAGCCCTAGCTATACGTGCCTGTCGGGTGTCCGTCCGTTCAGAGAGCGGCATAGCTACACTAGCCTACGGGCGACACTGTGCTGATGACAGGCATATGCGTGCATGCTATGCTATGCTTAGGCTTTGCAATTTGCATCAGGTAGTACGCGAGAGGCGATCGAGATGCATGCATGCTCAAGCTTCTTGTTTGGCCTTGCACGCCGTTTCCTTTTCCCTCCCTGGCTCTTGCCCTTGTTTCGATGTTGGCAGCATGGCCGCCACTTGGCCAGGCTTGCAATCGTGTATGTGACGTACGAGTGCGCATCTCAATCGATGCTTGCAGCCTTGTTTGGCTTAATTTGTCCTGGTCTGACTGAATTTATCATACACATATTTGTCTTCTACCTAATTAAGAGTATATGATAGAGTAGTAGCATACTATATCTTAATCTTGCTGTTTTGTAGAAATGCATTTATTTTAGCTTAAGTACTCCCTCTATCCATATATATATATTTAGGGTCTAATGCGTTTTTCGAGGCTGACTTTGGCCACATGTTAGAGTAATAATATATGACATGCAAGTTACACAAAGCATACCGCTATATTCGTACGTAAAAGTAGTTTCCAATGATATAGGTTTCATTATACATCTCATGCACTATTAATTTTACCAAGAATCAAAGATGGTCTCGGAAAACGAATTAGGCCCTATTTATATGGATGGAGGGGGTAGCAATCATCTACGTTTACATAATATATTAGGCCAAACATGGATCGTCGTATATGCAACAAGATGAGAGGTTTATGTGGACATGAAAGTTTGGTTCCTGGGTGTATATATACACCCTATATGCAAAATAAAAATAGTAATTAAATAAAAAGTTAAAAAAATTGAAAATATTTTTGAAATAAACTTGATCTTTTTATTGTACTCATAAAAAAATCCATGACAGAATAACCCCCGTTGACTTCAGGGCCCGGATTAGCAAGTTCCGGCTGTAGAAAAATCAGTATCCAAAAAGTTTGGTTCCACGCGGCTACATCTATCCGACGGAGGAGACGAGCTTTGGACCGCCGGATTTCCGAACGAGTCCGCGTGGGATCCCATCGTCAGACCGACGTGGCGGG
>CBMN010755459.1:44-19297 GCA_000582825.1 Hordeum pubiflorum
CGGTTTTGACACCGACACTCATGCCGGACAGATCCCCCTGTCGGTCGGGCATAGTCCTCGGGGGAGCGGCGAGTGATGCACTGCAAATGACCATTGCCTCCTCCAACCCACACGGGACGATACCCTAATCGATGGAACTAGACTACTCGGACTCAGATCTGTTGCCCGCCATGCCGGGGAAGACCAGAGATTGCCAGACGGGAGCTTGGGGACGAAGTGGAATGGAGAGGAGTAGAATGGAGTGGAGTGGCTATGTTTTGGTCTGGGGAGCAGATAAGGACGAATATATGTGGGGTTCGGGTGGGCCAGCGTGGGCCGGGTCCGACGTGACTGACGCAACAAGTCGTGCCCGAGCCTCCCTATATTTGCCTCATATTTGGGCTGGATATGAAGGGTGCCGGTCAGTCCGGGCGTTTGAGGCCGGTTTGAGACGTTCGTCTGGGTTGTTGTTTTTTTATCGGCCGATGACCGGGTCGTCCGTCCTGGGCGTATGAGCAGGGGCGAAGCCAGGATTGGGCCAAGCCCTTAGGCCCAGGCTTGCTACAGTATCACTATTGTGTCAAATAGTGCCCAAAATGGTACAGACAACAAAGGATTTGTTACCCACCCTCGGGCCCAGCCCCCTCCCCCCGTGCCCGGGTCCTATCCCCACCACTGCATATGAGGTGGGTTTGAGACGCCCGGCTGTAGATCCTGTCCCCACCACTGCATATGAGGTGAGTTTGAGACTCCCGGCTGTAGATGCTCTAAACTCTGTATTGTGATTTTCTCTCAATGAATGAAAGTAGTGCTGCTGCCTTTTGTCCAAAATAAATGAAAATAGGCAAATTTTCATTGTAACTTGCTGCTGATGACAAATGGTGCAGTGATGTCCTGAAGAACAAGGTGGCAAAGGTACCTCCTCCCCCTCTCTTCCATGACAACACTGATCCGGTCTTGGGTAAAAATAAAAAAATGCACCGTATGATTGCATAAAATAGTTTTAGGTGGTCTATGCACATTGTGGTAACCAATCGCATACTTTGTTGCAAAGGCATACCTTGTTGTTCCATCCCGATTTCCTTGTGTTTGTGGCAAGACGCACCCAAAAATTGCTTCCAGTTACAGGGCGAAACCTTACGCCACGAGGCTGGCGAGCCATCCAGGTGCCGGGTTCATCATGTGCTCAAGTTTCGCGTGCGCATGTGTTTCCCAGAACGGCGTCGGCGCTTCCAGTTGCTCCTCGGGCTCCTGCTGAATGGGACTCATGATAGATACAAATTCAACCCTTACAATCACCCCCTGCTACTGGCACCAGCAATGCTACCCTGTTCTCTTCTTCAGGCACGAATTTCGACACACAATGCGTGCAAGTACGAAATAGGAAAAGGAGCATCGTAGGACAAAACCTAAGCAGACAGAGATCTGGATTTGAAATCTCAAACCGACACAACATGGGACAAAACATAAGCATAGATTCAGCGAGATCTGAAGCAAACGGTACAGGTGCACGCACGCAAGTACTTGCATGGCTGACAGGTGAAGGAACTGCATCAACGCGCTTGCTCGGAAGGAGCAAAACGAATCCAACACTAGCTGACAGGGTACACACTAACCATTAACCCAAGCAAGCCACCGTGTCTTCATTCCGGTTGACCGATGCGTACAGAGATTATATAACGGACGCTAAGGCAGCAAATTAAGCGACGAGGTCCTACGAGCCAGACTTCACAGTCAACCATTACAGAGGGTCGATTTCCATGCGGAGCACAGCATACAAAACGGGAGAAACTACAAGCACGCTGCCCATTTCTGCATCTCTCAGCGACCAGAATGTAATCCTAGATACCTGCGGAGCAACCAATTTCATCAGTGGAGAAGTTGGTGAAGTTATATCGACTCAGACAACAGTAAGCTTCAGTGATATTGTAGAAACTGTGCCAAAAGCTCCAAAACTGAATCGTCTCCGCATTACTGGATAAAACGAACCGTTAGAAACAGAGAACAGCTTCAGGATAACATGGTTTTTACTGCCATGCTTTCGACTCTTAGTGTTAGCATATTCTTAAGTCTTGCCCGCATCTGCTATTCTGTTTTCAGTGAAGGCTAGAAGATTAGTGCTTCAAATAACATCATTTGAGGAAAATAGCAAGCATCCCAAACATCCTCGCTTATTGAGTCATTTCAAATATTCCTTGTTATCTTGGCGCATATGAAGCCCATAGATTAGCAAAGCAGAACCATTTGGTTCTAGCTTACAGAAAGACTTTTTAGAAATGTACGAGCTAGCTAGCCGCTAATCAAATTAAATAAAAATAACGCAGTTGAAGCCTTGAGGGATCATGCATCATCTTATTCATAGAAACACTTCCTTCAGCCCAAAATAAATGCCAGCTTCTTTTCGACTCGCTACAGCATCAAAATAATACTTGGACCACTACTTTTCATGATAATAACTAACATGTTAGTAAAAAAATGCAATTCCATGTAATAAAGTATATGAAACAAATGTTCATTTTGTGAGTTATCAACTACTTATGTAGAGGCAACAACATATAAATCACACTAGGACTTGATAGATCCATAGCCATGAAGAACTAATCAAAGGAAAGTAACAACTGATAGAAGTAAAGAAAAATCCATGAAGAACGCGAAAGGGGGTGCATTTCATTATGTTACCATTTAACATATGCACAAAATTAAAAGAGGAAGGTTCCTCAGTCGTCCCAGGAGCTAGAGGGAGAAGAAACCACACTAACAGAAGAAACAGGAGTACTAAGGAGGAGGGAACTGAAAGCTAGGCAGCTGGATGTACGGGAAAGGAAACCGAAAGAGCACGTCCAATAGTGAGGGGGCAGAACATCAACAAGTAATAGAGAAGGTAGATGGGCGAAGGCATAAAGAGGATGAGGAAGCAGGGCCAGATGGGGAAGATGAGCTTACCTGCTCAATCAGTACATCACGATAGCATATCTAACCGGATAATCATCTTATGCACTGTTCAATAGATCAGCTCCATCATATTCACCACCAATGTCTATTTCTGCAAGCATAGGAGGCAAAAGGCCAATGAGATTTCCAAAGAAAGGCCAAATAGATACGAGGAGGCATCAGCAAGATGCACAGTCAGACTATTAGCTACTCATAAGAGAGGTTATCCAGAGTCACTAAACTCATTCCATACCACATCGGCATAAATAAAGTAGTCATACTAATAAATCCGACCAACAAAAGTGATCAAGACAATGCATATTTTGATTATCTTCAAATAAATTTAGCCTGAAAATAAAATGAATAAATGATACTGAAAAATCCTGGCAACAAAGGTGAACACGACTATTCAGATTTAAATTATCTTCAAACAAATTTAGCCCAAAAAATGAAATTAACTAAATTTAGTACTCCTATTAGTTTTCCCTGGTACAAATGGAACTGCTACTCGCAACACAGACTCTCCAAGAAGTGATAATAAAATGAACAATATTCGCCAATTACTGTATGGATATTGATATAATAAACTGGTAAAGACAGTTTGCTAGCTCTGACTTGAACAACAAAACTTACAGAAATAAAGCTAACAGTAGACCAAATGAAAACAACCACCTGTCTACAGTAAAAAATAAATAGATACCACTAACAGATTTGTTTTTTTCTATATCATAATCATTACATAAAACACCACCACACAAGAATCAGAACGAAAATACTACATAAACAAAAAAAAATATAGGCTAAAGAGGTCATCAAGCAACAACAGAAGCAAGTGATACAGCGCTAACTAAAATTTGTAACTTAAACACGAAAGGATGTGAATCGTAATTCCGTTAACCAAAAATTGACTTGGTTTTGTTATAACCAATATGTGAAGGCATGCTATTACCTGCAGTGTAGACACTTTCGAATGGATGATAGTGACAAACGATGTTAGTCTCAAAAAGCTTCTTGAACTGCAATGACTCAAGATGGACCATAAAGACGTCACCGCCTGTCCACACGAACACCACATTATTCTCCTCAGCAAACCCTAGTATTATTTGGCTCCCTTTTCCATTCGGAGAAAGGAGCTTGTCCAGTTCAATAGTTCTTCCAAGCCCCCATGAAGCAACACCATCACAATCAGTCTTCCTCTTCCATAATTGAAAACCTCGATTTGTCTGGAAAAGCAGCCCAAGACCACCACCCTCTGCCCGCATGGTCCAGAACAGACAATGGCGCCCCTCTTCAAGCATAGGCACTGGCACCCGTATCACATCCAGGCTTTGCCTCTCCAAATCAAACTCGAGAATTCCAGCAAAATTCGCAGCAAGCATCCAGTAAAGACAACCCCCAGCCAGCACCGTGGGCTTTTCCGTAAAAACCAAGGTGATGCCTTCCATCAAAAGAACCGAGGTGGGAACCTCGAATGGAACCGGTGTCGAGATGACATCACCCCATAAGCCGGTCACCGAAGAGTAAACCCAGGCGAGCGCTCGTTTGTTGTTGTCAAAGTTGTCTACCACTGTCAAGACCACATGGAATTGTTGGATGTCGCCTGTAGCGCGAAGCACTGCCCCATTGATTGCTGTGTTCTTCGCATGTGTGACGAGCCCCTGGGGAATGTCAAGGTGGTGCTGGTCGCCGGTGACGGGGTCCCACACCAGGACCTGGTTCGCCCGTACCTTGTTGATGAATACGAGGCCATGGCGGCATCCAAGGGAGATGAAGCGGTCGCCGTCGCCGCTCTGCAAGGAGAAGCGCTCGGGAGGGACACGATTGGGGGCCTCGAGAGTAGGCACGAAGGCGAGGTCGCGGTCTCTGTTGAAGAAACCGAGGAGGGGAGGGTTGCGTCGGTGGCGTAGGCGGAAGCGGCGGAAGAATCCGCGGTCGGAGACGAGGCGGCGCCAGCGCTTGCAGACGAGGGAGGCGCGCGGGAGGGAGGACGGCTGCGGGGGGAGGCGGAGCAGGATCTCGGCCAGGAGGTCGTCGTCCTCCAGTGGACCCGCCGCCGGCGAGCGGTGGCAGTTTTGGCTGGTCATCTCGCCCTCCTTGCTGGTGCCTGTAAGAATGGAGGAGCGGTCGGGGGAGGCGAGGAGCGGCCGCGGAAGGAGTGGCGGCGCTAACCCTAGACGCGCGCGTGAAAGGGGAGGGGCGTACGGGGGAGGAGTAGACCGGCAGGATAGGAGCGGGCGGCGGAGTGGCGGTGGCCGTCGACGGCGCCGGCGCTAACCCTAGACCGGGGGTGTCACCGTGCCGGGCCCGGTCCGTTTACGGTGGTGCCCGGCCGTGGTGCCCGGCCTTCAGGCCCAGGCATGGCCCAAGGCATGCCGCGTGCCCACCTTCAGGCCCAGGCATGGCCCAAGGCGTGCCACGTGTCGGGCCCGGTCCGTTTACGGTCGTGCCGTGCCTGGCCCATGGCGGGCCGTGCCGGCGTGCTTGCGGGCTGGCCTGGTTAGCCTGGCCCGTTTGGCCGAGTCTGCAATCACACAGGCTTGGATACATGCATATACACTCATTTTGATGAATCCACACACGCACATCCAACCCCTATACTCCCTCCGTCTTTGAAAAAGTGTATTTTCAATTTTGTTGAAGGGTAAAACTATCTTAAAGTTTAACCGAGTTTATGCAAAAATATATCAATATTTCTAAAACCAAATACATATATGATGAAAATATATATTATCATGAATTTAATGCTACTAATTTGATGGCATAAATGTTGGGGTATTATTGTATAAATACGGTGAAACATAAAAAAAGTTTGACTTTCAACAAAGTTAGAAGTACACTCTTTTTAAGAACGAAGGGAGTATGCACTTTCGAAACACTGAACCGGCACAACATCTTGAAATTGACGAAGTCAACACATGAGCCTCGTAATCGACGAAAGCCCTGGTCAACTAGTTCCACCACAATAAGCCTAACCATCTGAGCTACATTCAGTTGGTCGATTTTGTCAAAAAATAGAAAACTTTCAGTTGGTCGATTTTGTCAAAAAATAGAAAACATTCAGTTGGTCGATAATCTAACGCTTGAACAGAAAAATGCAAAGGACTCACGAGGACCTGCCCCCCGAACCCCGCGTCGCCCGAGCCGGGCGACTCGAGGGAAACCCTAGCCCCCGTTGGCACTTCACCTACCTCCCGCACACCCCTGCGTCACCGTCGGAGGAGGGTCAGTCAGCGAAGCCGCGCCAGGTTCTAGGATGACGGTTGCGGGGACGTTCTTCTCCAACTCCACCCCAACCCTCTCCCTCCGCCCACTTCTCCCTAGATTAGGTGATGGCAGCGCCGATGGCCTCCACCGGCGACGGGAGCGGCCTTGGTCGGCGTGCTGGCGCCCCCCTGTTACGATTCCGACACGCCTTGGGTGCGATCTGGGGCTTGCTCCGGCTAGATTTGGTGCTCTCCGGCCGGCTGGGCACACCCCGACCCTCCCTCCCTTTGAGCTTCGAGCATGTCCCTTCCCGGGGCTGCCTTTGAGGCGGTTGGTTGTGCCCGGCGGTAGCTATTTTAGCAGCGCGCCGACCAGGAGTTTTGGTAGAGCGCGAGTCCCCTTCACCTTTCCCACGGCAGGGGCGGCTTCGCCTGGTGGGCATGGACTTGCGTCCCCTCCTGCGTTCATGGTCGGCCGACGGCTCGGTGCACCCCAAGAGTTGCACTCTTTCCGGCTCTGTTGGCTCATTGGCTCCTAGGTTGGTTATCCATCCAGAGACATCTTTGTCCCTCGCACACTTCGGGAGTTGCGTCCCCTTCCGGCTCCTTGGGCACGCCGACGTCCCCGCTGCTCCGGTGCCGGTGGCCTAGATCTGCGCTCCCATCCAGATCTTGGCTCGTTTGGGGCTTCAGCCACCATCGCATCACCGTCGCCTCTCATTCACCTCAACCACGCATTCTCGCTCTCCTACGGAGCTCGCACGTTCGGCACTGCCCGATGCCTCCTTCGGCGTCGGGCGTGGCTCCCCTTCCTGCAGTCACTGCTCCGGCCTATGATCGACTGCCTCATCTTTGATCTGTGCTCCGACGGCTTGGGATTGCTCGGAATTTGGCCAGGGAAAAATCCCACGCTTGCGGGTGTCGTCCCCTTGCTGGAGGTGCTGCCATGGCATTATATGTGTGTCTCTTCGAGCATAAGGGAAAAACCTAGGTTCGGTTTTCCGGACGGGACGACGACGACACCCCGGTGTCATTCTCCGTCGTGAAGGTGTTGTCTTGTTTCGCTCGCGACGTCCTCGGGTCTGGATTTGAAGATGCTGGTTGGATAGCTACTCTGGGTCGGTGAGTTTAGCTGTGTTCTTCTTTGTTTTGGGTCGAGCATCTCTTGTCTCTTCGTTTCAGGCACCATGTTCACGCCCTTTGTGGTTCGTGTCATGTGTTGTATCACCTCTTCTACTCATTCTAACTTCTTTAACAAATGAAATGATACACAAGCTTTACGTATTCCTGAGCCAAAAAATATATTCAGTTGGTCGAGCCTCTTGTCTAATGCGTATATATTCATTCTTTTATATAGGACATGAGTTTTTGTCCCGAGCTCACATCCACCTTGATGAACAGTAAAATCAAAATAAAATAAAATTCTGAATGTTCAAAAAAAAACTGTGATGAACATTGATGAATTCTTCACACATGTATAAATTTTTATGATTCAATGACATTCATGAAGGTCACCGCCAAAAAAAAAACTTATGCTCAGGAAAGGTTATTGTTGTAAGCATTTTTGGAGCATCATTTTTTTGCCAAGGCCTCTAAAAATGTCTTTTCGTTACAAATTTTGGACTCATCCAATACATCCATCAATGATTATGTATAAAATAATTCAGATTTTTTTATATATTTTACAAAAAAATTCTTTACTGTTCATGGGAGCGCGCGTGCTCGGGATCAAAAGAGCACTTTTCCTTTATCTATTCTTTTACAAAGAATCATAAAGAGACAATAAATGCACAATCAAGCAGAAGCTAATTCTTTTTTATCTTGTTATGTACATATGATGGCAAGCTTTCCTCAAGCTTGAATGCATCTCACAAATTTCTGTGTTGCTTTGACAGGTTTTATTTCTCAACAAAGGTTTTATCCAGCAGAGAAATCTGAGAAGAAAAGGCTGAAATTCAATTATTATGGCAAAAGCCAGTTTATAAGAAAGCATAAAAGTTCCTCAATTCATACAGTAACAGTACATTGTTCAAAACTGTATAATCAGCTTTCATCCAAAAGATTCCTGTCGGCTTGATTCCAAACACTAACAAACAATGCTCTGCCGCAATAGACCAAGTTGTTTTTACACAGGTAACCCCTTGAGGTCTTTGCTTGCTGGAGTTCCCAACAGAACTTCCTGAAATGCATTAGATACTGGTAGTAAAATAGCAGCTTTGAAGTATTGGAAATGCTAGTTCAGAAAATGAGCTCACCGTGCAACATAAAGGCTCACAATGAAGATGCAGAAAATGTAGGACAAAAGACCGAATCCTACTATGCGTTCAAAGGAAAACAAAACTGACTATGCAGGCTCGTCTTTTGCCCGGTGAGCACTTCAAATTGTTACCTTCAGGTTTCCTTCTGCAGTATGATGCAGCTCACATAGCTAACCATAATAGAGCCCAGTAACATGCTTGAGTTTCTTCAGGTTTTTCGGTATTTGATGACCATGCACATACATACATGTGCATAACTTCAATATTTTTAAGAAATGGTCAAGACTACCTCTCAGGGCATCCTTATTCCAGAAATGATACTGAACCAGATCTCTATTCAGAGTATCTGTTATTAGTGCTAGCAAAAGCAAAATACCAAAAATCACAATTTTGAGTAACAGAGGCTACCAAGACACTTTTTCGTATCCCTATATTAACAATTTGATAAGCAAGTAAATGAGCAACTAACCATTGGACACTTCAATGTTGTAGCAAGTTTCACAGTACAGAAGCATGGCAGGTTCATGCGGGGACGTATCTGGTGCACCAGGGCAATTGGTGCTACCGGTGCACCGGTCCCCCGTTGCACATTAAAAAATGCTTGAAAAAATCAGGAAAAAATTTAGTGCATTGAGACAACATCAATGTATGTTGTCACAAAAATTCTAATCAAAATTCGAAACATTGAAGTCCAACTTGTGTGCAATGAGGCACGCGCACAAGTACAGAACTGACAGGTGAACTGCATGCCTCAAGTGTTTGCGAAGGAGCAAACAAATGGAGATTAACTTGACATGATGAACACTAATCATTAATCCAAGCAAGTCATTAATAATCATTAATCCAAGCAAGTCACTGTGTCTTCATGCCAGCAGACTAAGGTCTACGCAGACAAGTTACCGAATTAAGCGATGAAGTCTTACAAGTCAGACTTCACAATTGACCATTACAGAGAGGCCTGATTCCCGGGTGGAATGCAGCGTACGAAATGGAAGAACCCATTTCTCTACACTGTTAAAAATATCGGCCGATATTTAAGTTAATCGGCTAGTTTATCCTGATTCCATAGGTCACGGATGCGATAACAGCTTATCCTTGGCATTAACTGGTCTAGCAAATTAACTTGTTGTCAGGCCGATTTATCCCACTGGCCCGATTAACTGCGCCCAATTTTTTGGTCCATTCCCTTCTTTTTTCAGATCTGGGTGTTTTAGAGGTCACAGCCCGTTCCCTCCCTCACTCTCCCCTCCCTCATTCCCGTTCCCTTGTTGGAGGAGGCTGGAGAAGCCGCCGCCGCCACCCCTCTCCGAGCTTCCTCCTGCTCAAGCTCGCTGCCCCCTCCCTCTCTCCGAGACCAGCAGCAGCAGCACCGCCGCCCCTCCCTCTCTTCGAGGCCAGCAGCAGCACGGCTCCAGGTCGCCACCTCCTCCCTCTCTCCGAGATCAGTAGCAGCAGCACGGCTCCAGGTCGCTGCCCCTCTCCCCAAGCAGTCCCCGTCCCCAACTCCTTCAGATTTAGTACATTGCATGTTCCTATGTAGCTAGGAGCCTAAGATATATAGATATGGCCCTAATTAACCTACCGATAAATGGGTTACCGATAAATTCAGTTAATAGGCCCATTCCCCGATTAATCCCTACTCCTCACCCGACCGAGCAGCTAGAAGTTACCGATATCCTGAACATTGTTTCTCTATCTCAGCTACCGGAATGTAAAAGAGAAACTAAGTATTAGTTTGAGTAAATTACCATCAATTAGCTAGTGGCTTTAAGTTGCACGTCTAATTGCTCATTACAACATATAAATATGAACAGAAAACAGAGAAATATGTTTAAAATCGGTTATCAACTCCAGAAATTTTTTGATGGCATGCATGGTTGACTCAATGAAATTGTATACATAATTGATATTTTACATAGCTCCTCGAGCATTTGGGGGCTTTTCTAACAAAATAATAAGAAATTGGATGCATTAGTTGCTGCTAAATTCAACTGCCAACTGAACAGCAGCTTTGTTGCCCATATATTTCAATAACCCATTCTGTAACAGTGCTCATAGAGGTAGAGTAGAAGTTATTCTAGTGTGAAATTAAATTATCATGAATGCATCAGGTTCAGTGTTGATACCTGTAGCAGAAAGCCAGAAACAAACACCGTTTAGCCTTTTTTAACCAGATCTCCAAATTTTCACTTTATTTGACTCGATATGGCATGGAAGAAAACTGAAGGCGCGTCTCTCCATCGATTTATTGTTGATCACATTAAATGTTTTCTTGAAGATCCAAGATGGGGGGCAACTGCTGCTTCCCTTGCTACAAATCCCCAACAGATAACCCCATTAATGAGTGGAAGCTTGGGAAGCAAGGGAAGCAAGGGAAGGAGCGAGGAGGAGAGCAAAGTAAAATAACACACGTGTAAGCACTTGATTGATGCAACCTAAGGAGGCTCGTTATTTTACCAGCCAGAATTTGCCAATTTGGAGAAATGCTACCACTGCATTATTCAGTTTTGAGATCAGTTGCCCCTAGAAGTACAGCCAGTCCACAAATACAAGAGAAAAACAAAGGGAAAAAATTGATACAAACTAGAAACCCAAAAGAATTGAAGGTTTTCAACTTAGAACAATTAGAGCAAGCGACCAACAGACAAGATCAAAATCGCATCCTCGGCAGTTATCAACATATTGTGGCCTTCACGGTTCATGGCCAAACTGAGAACCGTCTTTCATGTGTGTGTGGGTGGGTGGTGGTGGGGATACAAAGTCGTCCTTCAAAGAGTAATGCTATGAGTTATTTACAAATGAAACTCTCATTTTCCATGGTCAAACTGAGAACCGTCTTTCATGGAAAGATATACTAGAAGATTGCACTGAAAATTGCAATGGCCATTTGAGAACATATAGATATCAAGTGTGCACATATAGTGCTCGCTGGTACGTTCGATGCATTTGCTGAATGACCTGATCTCACTCTCTTAGCTCCAATATCTATCTTTCATGTGTTTTAACAAGGGAAAACTTTGACTCGTCGCTTCCAAAAGAATAATATATTTTCTAAATAGTCTAAATTTGAACTACAATTTTAGTACTAACTGACATATGATGGAACAAATAAGATGATGAAATGAAAATGGAACATGCTAATAAAATTCTGCATACAAGCAGATCATACTAATATTTTTAATGGAAACCAACGTAGGGTAGTTCTTTTGCTTTCTGGTTCTTTGGGTCCTGGTTTCAACAGGACATTGATCCACCCCCACATCCAATTTCAGTGATCTTAAACACAAGTCGGAAACACAAATATATTGCAGGGCTTATCATTTTCAGAGATTGCATGTGATGCTTTCTTCCCTACCAAATAAGACATCAACTCGTTGGGGTTCAGAAGTCAATAGGAGACTACAGACATCCGGTTAGACAGGCAAAGAACAGTGGGGCAAAAATTACCAGCTTACTACACAGAGTGTAGACTTTGTCGCGCCATATGCAGTTACCAATTCTCATAGGCCATTCTTGGTTCATGCAAATCTGAATCTAGTGGGCACTTGCCCTTTGCAAGCGTCAGCATAATCTTCAGCAAGGCAAGGAGCAGCTTCCTTGTGGGGGCATATGCACTTCTCAACAAAAACATTCTCACCCATCTGGACACTTGTATAGTAGCTCCAATCACGGTCTAGCAATCCATTTTCCTTAAGAAACCTCATAACATAGTATCGGGGCTTGAGCCGGCCCTCCAGGCTAAGACTAAGCATCACGGGCCGATGAGCAATGTATGCCGGTTCCAAGCCCACCTCGGAGATAAGGAACTCTAATTTGCTCCGCAGAGCGTTCTGAGACCTCGCCAGCACCATCGGAAACCTAGAAACAGCAATGCCCACCTCAGCATTCGACCACCTGAACGTGGTCTTCAGGTACTCCACTTTGGTGGCGACCGTCTCCTTGCTGAGGCTTGCGACAACATGCAGCGCTTGTTTGAACATTCCAGAGCAGCGGGGCACGCCTAAACCTTCCGCACGTGCCGCCATCGCCCGGACGCGCTCCGGGTTAGTGCTAAGAATGCTCTTGTTGTTGCAGCACAGCTTGATGATATCAGAATCACCTAGCCCGCACTCCCGCAGGAAGGCGACATTGGGCTTAACCACCTTGTCGAGGCTGGATCGGAGGAGGGAGGTGCTGCACTTGAGCACCCGGAGGAGGTTCTCGTGGGAGCCGAAGACAGACTGGTAGTACGGTAGCTTGGAGACGATGGATCTATAGCGGAAGGACTGGCCGGCGACCGAGACGAGGCGCGCGATCTGAGAGCGTGACAGGCCGAGGCCGGCGAGCCCTGCGACGTTGGGGGCCAGGACCGTCTCCACGCCGGCGCAGAGCAACTGCGGGTCCCCGGCGACGGCGGCGGCGATGTCGGCGGCGGAGAGGCCGAGGCCCGCGAGGAAGGCGAGGACGGCGTCCGGATTAGAGGGGGACTTGAGGTGGGAGAGCTTCGCCGAGGCCTTGAGCGCCTGGGCTCGGGTGAGGCCGCAGGTCTCGACGAGGTACTCCTGTACCACGAATCCGGTGCGGGGGGGAACGGCCGTGGAGAGGAGGCAGTGGAGTGGGGAGCGGGAGGCGGATGGATGAGGGAGGCGGTGGGGAGAGGTGGCCGGAGAAGAGAGGAGGTGGGCGAGGATGCGGCTCCGGAGGCCGAGCATGGCGGCGGCGGCGACGACGATGGGAAGGGAGAGAGTGAGAGAGCCGCCGTCCGCCGGATTTGGTTCACTTCAACGGGCAACAAAGGTGGCCCCACGCGTCAGTCACCTCTCGTCTCGTGGTGCTATACAATGGAGACTCGAATGAGTAATTCGTGCCATGGAATTTCAATTTTCTTCTTCCCTTTACAAAACTGAGATTGCATGGGGTGTCAGGACTAACATACGGTCTTTTCTTTTTGACGAAATGACTAATATCAGTCCGGGTGGTGGCGGCGTTTTGAAATAAGGTCTCTTCGGTCTTTCTCTGCCTCGATGACATCGGATAGGTGTCGAGAAAGAGATAATTGCATGTATCATCCTGGAAGTTGGCGACGAGGTTTAATTTGGTCATGATCCTGAAAGTTGAGAAGTGTTTCCATCCGGTCCCGATACATGGAAATACGTAGTCAATACGGTCATGATACTTGGAACAACTCGCGCATGCTAGCCAACTCAGCCGGCCGTATTCCTCATATAATAAAGTATTTATTTCATTCTTATCATATTGATGCACCTGCATGCATATTTTAGAAAACCTTTAATGTGGCCATTTCAAGTTCCTCCGCTCACTGATAACCAGAAAGCTAATCATGAAACAAACATTAATTTTATTATTCAGCCATGTAAATCATAAAATCCACAAGGATCTGATTTTTTTTTTTACTTTGGAATTTCACAATCATGACAAATGGCAGAAATATATAGATTACTTCTAATGATATACCTAACCACATTCCGAAATCAACATTTGCTTTCAAGGAAGTCGAGTTGTACTTGGCACGGTAATCTATCAAACAGGAGATTAATTTATTATGTTTTTGCATATTTAGAATAGAAAACTAGCGCGTGAAAATCTACTAAAATCAGTCCACCAATACAAATGAAAATAAATATGAAATGCGAAGAAATAGTCCAAAGTGTGCCTTCACTTAAACAATAAAATTTATCTTACCAAGTGATCATTTGTTTTTAGTTTCTGACATCTTAGTAAATATTTTTCATGCATAAGGACAAGGTAAAATGTGACAAGCTAACTTATTAGTCCAACAAAATGACAGGTTGTATCCTTTGTCTGTTTGTCTAAATATAAAACCATGTGCATCTTATTAGTAGTAAATACTACTGTTTTTCGTTAAAAAAAACAAATACCACTGCCCGCTTAATTCGCTAGCACGCATGCCCACAGGAAAAAAATTGTGTGCATGTGCGCTACAGCGAAAAAAAAACAATGAGATACACGCACGCACGTATAATAGGTCAGGCATTTGGTCTGGTGGGTGCGTGCACACCTGCAGAGCCTGTCGAACCATACGCCTGTTGATAATGCGGGTGTTGACCATTCCATGAATCATGGGCGCAATGTCAGCTATTGCGAAGCCATGAATCCATCGATCCCTCCAGAATAGGACTCTGGACCCCTCTCCAACCTCGATCGCAATCAGGCTGTTGAAAACCCCATGCGCCTCTTTGTCAACGATCATAGAAAGGCCCTGCCATGGCCTGCTAGCGTCTGTACGCTGGAGCCAGATCCACCTCACACTCAAGGCCAAAGCTTGCAATCTGATGTTCATAACTCCAAGACCACCCAGGTATGTTGGTCTGCAAACCTTGCTCCAAGCCACAAGGCAATGGCCACCGTTGGCTCTTTCTTTTCCTGCCCAAAAGAACGCCCTCATCCATTGGTATAGCTCCTCGAAGACCCATAGCGGTGCATCCATGACCATGGAATTATGAATGGGTCGGGCCGAGATGGTGGATTTCACTAGGATAAGGCGCCTTGGCTTATGTATCATTCCCCGCTGCCAAGCTGGGATGCATGTTTTGGCCTTGTCTATCATGGGCTGCCAATCCAATCGCGAGTTGCAAGCCCAGGTACTTGCATGGGAACGTGTCGATGGAGCATTCCAGCATTGCAGCGACTCTGAGCTGATCATCTTCGTCACCATGTATAAGAACAGCCGATGATTTTCTGTAGTTTGCCTTAAGGCCGAATGCATCGCCAAAGATTTGCAGGGCAGACCTCACAAAAGCTCAGGTCACTCTCCGTGGGACGGATGAAGAGCGCCACATCATCCGCAAAGACAGACAGGCGTTGCATGGGTTAGATGCCTGAGAATGTACTGACGACTCCCTCTCTAGCTGCCTTGTCCATGATTTTAGAAAGCACATCCATGGCTATGACGAACAGCATGGGCGAGACAGGATCCCCTTGCCGTAGCCCTTTGACATGCATGAAACTCCTACCCGGGACTCCATTAACGACAACTTTGGTATTGGCAGTCTTGAGGAGAATTGAGATCCAAGCACGCCACTTTTGCCCAAAGCCTTTGCAGCGAAGAACCTCGAAGAGAAACGACCATGCAATCGAGTCAAAAGCTCGCGAGATGTCTAGTTTTAGGAAAACCCCAGCCTCCTTACGCGCATGGATCTTCCTAGCCACTTGCCTTACTAGCAGAAAGTTGTCATGCAAACTTCTGCCGGTAATGAAGGCCGATTGGTTAGCCACCACAAGCTCCAGCATCCTGCTTCTTGCTCGGTTGGCAAGCAATTTAGCAAAAAGCTTGGCTGCACTATGTGGTAAACTTATAGGCCGGAAGTCCCCAATCTCCTCAGCATCGTACTTCTTGGGGATAAGCACTATATGGGCCCTGTTGAGCCTGCCAAAACCTCTGCCATCCTCCACGTAGAGCTTGAGCATCACGGCCATAATATCATGCTTAATGATGGGCCACGCCCTCTGATAGAAGGCCCCGATGAAGCCATCCGGCCCTGGCGCCCGGTCTGGCGGAAGCTCCCTGATCGTGTTCCACACCTCCTCCTCAGAGAAAATTCCCTCCATATCTGCGAGATCGACACTCTCCATGTCTAAGAAACTGAGGTCGATATCGACCGATCTAGCTTGCGCAGTCCCCAACAACAATTCATATGCCTCCGTGAAAATATCGCCGATTCGGCCCTGCTCCGAAATAATCTCATTGTTATGTTTAATGTGAGAGATAAAGTTTTTGGAGCGTCTCCTATTAGCCACAGCATGGAAGATTTTGGTTACCGCATCCCCTTCCCGAATCCATCTAAGTCGCGATCTCTGCCGGGTGACCGTGCGCACCAGCGAAGCCAAGCCGATAAGCGAATGCTTTAGGGTTCTACGTAACTACTGCTCCTCGGTCGTCAACGCACGGGCTTCCATAACCTAGTCAAATCTGTGGATCACGTAGTTTGCGATGGCCATCTGGACCTTGATGTTGCCCGTTTTTTTTCTGCCCCCATGATTGTAGAGAGACAACCGTGTTTCGAAGGAGTGCATCCAGTCTTTTGTAGGGATCAACAATTTCTTCATCACAGCGCCAGGCTTCCCTCACTGCCTGCTCAAAACCCTCCAATTTCAACCAGAACAACTCAAAGCGGAACCTCTTTTTAGGACAGAAAGGCGCGACAGTAGCAAGGCGAAGCAGCGCATGATCCGAGATGTTCGTCGACATCGCGTGGAGGAGGTAGTCTAGGTAGGTGAGCTCCCAATCAACAGACACCGGAACGCGATCTATTTTGGTCATTACCTGTGAGTTCCTCTCGTTAGACCAAGTGAACCTCCTACCATGCATATAAAGTTCCTTCAACTCATTTGTCTCCACAAAGTCTCGGAAATTTCTCATGGTGGCCCTGTTGAGATTGACATTATTCTTCTCGTTCGCCCTAAGAATCATGTTGAAGTCCCCAAGAACCATCCATGGACCGGGACACCCATGGCGCCGGCTAGTGAGATCTGCAAGAAATTGCGCCTTAGGCCCCTCTCCTTGTGGTCCATAAACCACACTAATCCACCACACAGATCCGTCTTTCTTATGCACCTCCCCCGTTAAGAAGTTGAGATCAAGAGTGATGTTACGCACGTCCATCATCGTCGTATCCCAGGCAAGAAGAATGCCACCTCTGGTCTCACACGCCGGTAAGTATCCGAAACCATCCAGAGATGGCCCACAACATTGCATTACCACAAAGGGATCAACATAGTCTAGTTTAGTTTCTTGTATACACACTAGGTTAACTTTTGCCGCCACTACAAACTCCCTCACCGGCGTCCCTTTTCGTTGGGTTGTTAAGACCACGCACGTTTCAGCAGAGAACTTGTGGGTTTGAATCCATAGAGAGGATACAAACATCCACCACCTTGTGGAGCGCTCACACCGCACCCACAACCATCATTGCCTCGCCACCCATATTTCCTAGGGCAGGCATTTCCTTGCCAAACAGCGCGGCTATCACGCGAATATGTTGCTCCTTCAAAGGCGAGTCGAAAAGTTCTTGTAGCTCGGCGATGCTCTCCTCGTTACCTTCCAGGTCCTCTGTCACCAGGCCAAGAGCTCTCATCAGAACGTTCTCTACATGGGTGGCTTTCGACTGTGACACCACTGGTGCCCTTTTTGAGCCTCTCGTAGTTCGCCAGGGAGTAAACGGTTCGGCCTCTGGTCTAAGGGTGGTTTGCACTTGTCGAACTGTTGAACTACACAAACAAGTTGATGTTGGAACAACTATGCGAGGTTCTGTCGGGCTTGAGTAGGGAGGGCATAGTTGGTTCATCATACGATCCATTGCCCTCTTGTTTTTTTCACATTTTAATTATGAGTTGATCAATATTGTTTACTTCATTTAAAAACATGCTTTTCTTCTTAATTCTTTATTTTTCACGATTATGATAATTTTGTGCAAACGATCATATCTATCGGCTTATATGTTTTTTTATCATTTAACCAGTTCACAAAATTATTGATAAAAAATTTCATTTTTTTTAATCAACTTGTCCATAGATATGTGACATTGTGTTTTATTTTTTACTTTTTATTATGGGGTATTACTTTGGTTGTTGCTCGTTTTCTAAAAGCATGTACTGGGTTTTTACTGTACTAAATAATTATCCTTATATATTTATTTTTTCTGATCTTCATTCCATGAAGCATAGCCGTCTGGTAGATAATTATTTTTGCAGGCAAATTTGTTACAGACTAGACTTTTTAGTCTTCAACCCTTCGTCATGCATGGCAAACCATATATAGAAAGAGATGCAAACTGAAAAATACAATGGCATAGACTGATAGACATCCCATGTTATCAAACTCAAGCACACTTTGCAACCTTAAAAAAAACATATGTCAAGCAAGCAAGATGTTAATACGAATCACTACCGGACTGGAGGGCTACGCCGACGGCCGAGGGCCATCGGCGTAGGGCCATATGGCGTCGGCGTAGGGCTTTGCCGACGGCCACCGTCGGCAACGCGAACGTCGGCGTATCCGGCCAGGTTCGTCGGCATAGAAAAGCCGTCGGCATAGGGGCATATGCCGACGCCCACCGTACAGCCATCGGCATAGATGGACCGTCGGCAACCTTTGCCACATGACGGTGGATAACGGCGCCGTCGGCAAGCGGCCCCCAACCGGAGGAAGCCACGTGGCACCTCTATATGCCGACGGTTTAGCCGTCGACATACCTCCAGAGCTGAGCCGACGGGGAGGCCGTCGGTGTAGGCTCGCCACGTGGCGTCTCCTGGTGCGTCCTGGCGCGCGGCTACGCCGACAGCATAGCCGTCGGCATATGTGTAGAGCTGAGCCGACGGGGAGGCCGTCAGCGTACCTATGCCACGTGGTGGCACCTAGTGCGTCCTGGCACGTGGCTACGCCGACGGCATAGCCGTCGGCATAGATCCTGTTTTTTTTAATTTCCTACTGATGTTCAATTCAAATACACAGCACAAATATATCACAGATCATATACACAGCACATATATATCACAGATCATATACACAGCACATATATATCATAGATCCACATCATTATCACCACAAAATAAGTATTATCATCACAACATAAGTCGAAACAACACAACATAAGTCAAACAACACAACATAAGTCCATAATAGAGAAGCATGAAAGATATAGAAGTCACCACCACCACCACCCAGAGGCTTAAGCGTCAGGACGTCCACCACCAAGTTCGTCACTGCCAAGACCGCCAAAGCCCAGGTCGTCACTGCTACCGGCACCGCTACCGTCAAGACTGCCACCGCCACCTCCTCAGTGGATCGAAGCGATCGGGCTCCGTGACTCGGGAGTGATGCCATGATTGGCACCACCGCCGCCACCTCGGTGGATCGGAGTGA
>CBMN010755482.1:51-12828 GCA_000582825.1 Hordeum pubiflorum
AAGTGTGAGGAAAAGTAGATACGACAGAGACGTAACAACATCCACGCCGACTCACTCCCCGAGCTCCAGAGCGCTGCTGCTCGAGCACCATCGGTGAATCGCTTTGCTCCAGTTCCTGGCTGCCAAGAGGTGGAAGAAGAGAAGAGAGAGAGAAGACATGGGGTCACGGGCCCATATGTAAGAAACGAGGGGCTAAAATGTCCAAGAGACGCCCAGATACCGGTCAAACCTCATTGACCCGATGGAAACGGCCTAGAGGGGGATTTTTGTAAGGGACACAGATGGAAGAGGGGTGTTTTTTAGCATACCCAAAAATTAGGGGCAAATGCCAGNNNGTGGCTCAAGTTAGGGGGAGAAATGGAATTGTCCCTTTAAAATTCGAAGGGGCTCAATGTACAACCATTTTCACCAATTTGAAAACGCTGATCTAACCATGAATCTGCCAAAACCAAGACATCCTAATTCGTGTGTCCACAAAATTAAGGCAATTAACCGCCGGATTTGAAAAGATTGACAACCGCCTCGTCAAAATCAAAACAAAAGCCTGCCCGAGAAAGCCCTCCTCGCCTCACGCATGAACACAACTGAACAAAATCCACCACCTCCACCGCACGGGGATGCGGCAAGAGGATCCCACCTCCACCTATAGACCTACACCGCGCGAGGATGTGTTGAGAGGATCCACAAATTGACGGCAACAATGTAGAGCAAACAGAGGAAAATGACGCATAATAGAGGATGCATGCGGGGGAATTGAGAAATGCGGCTCATCTCTGATGAGACGGCATGCGGTATGTCGTAAATTTGCCGACCACCAGGCATACCATTCACCAATTGGGACTGGAATGGGGATAGAATTGGGGAGAGGGAGCGTGGTTCCCAAAATTAAACAACATGCGCACTGATATGAATGCGAGTGGAGAAAGGAAATAATTGTATAAGAGAGTTAATGGGATGTGGGTTTGAGCCGTTGCACAAGAGAGTAGATCACTATAGAATGGGTCACGTGAACAACGGATGCACATGTCACACATGACCTCAACCCCATGCGATCTACATTCCTACCAAATCGATTTGTGTTTCCCCAACTTGTTCATTTTCACCAACTTGTTACCCTTGGAGCTTGGGCTCTTAGACGGTTAGAGGTTCCTACAGAAGCTTCCTTACGTGTGGAGTGCTCCAAAGACGTATGTAAAAGTGTGGTGGTCACCTTCAAGACCAACTCTCAGTGATTTAAGGCTCATTGTTGGGGTTGACTCGAGGAGAATACGGTGAGCCTTCCGCGGCATTTCGGAAGCCTTCGCTCTGGTACCACTCCAACGAAGATTAGCACTTCCCCAAGAAAGTGTGAACTTCGGGATAGAACCCGTGTCATCGACTCACTTGTGCTTAATCCTTTCCCACACTTTACTTTTCTTTGTATGTTTGTTGGCTTGCTAACTAGATTGTTGCCTAGCATACCTTGCCTTAAGCTTGTTTGCCATATAGGTTGTGTTCGCCTAACCTACTTTATCCTCATATCCTTAAAATTGGTAATTAAGCTTACAAATTATAGCCTCTTATACACCCACCCCCCTCTAGTCGACTGTATCGATCCTTTTATTGTTGGTTGGGAGACAAAGCTTAGAAATATTTTGCCCCGGTAGATTTCCTTTTGCTAAGCGCAAGCATATTTTCATCCTCTATGCACTCCAGGATAATAAGTGGATATAAATCTTTCGGAGCTTTCCACCCCGACTCAGATTTGAGACTTCGTCCACCTTTGGTCAATCGTATAGGAGGTGCATCTTGACCCTTGGTAAAGCAGACTCCCATCTCTTGGACGGCCTCATCGATTGGTAGATACTTAACCGTGTTGACATATAGGTTGCAATTCAAAGGTTATGTGGCCCTTTTGAGATGAATAAGTTGTCAGAGGCAATCAAGGGGAATATGCTACGCAGAATAGAACTTTTTACCATGCATGAACAAGCTCAAGATCACTATGGAGGCACATGTAACAATGATAGCAAGAATCCACGCAACGGAGGTACATAAGATTGTTAGTGAAGCCTGTCGATTCCCGCATCTAGGTTATACCTCCTAGCCATGAGAATTTTAGCCAGAATAATCCTCCTGATTTGGTGTCGAAGTCAGCAACACCTCCAAGGCATATATCTATCATTATTGCAGCACTCTGTGAAACCGACATGAAGAACTAAATGGACAACTAGAGAGGGAATCATCCTAGCAGCATCCATGATCAAGATCAAATCTAGAGAGAGAGAGAGATGTGGCTAGAAAGGGTTCATCTAGGAGGTTATTATGTGTTCCTTGGTGTGCCCATACCCACCTATATATAGGTGGAGGGGCTAATGGAGTCAGCAAACATGGGGGTGAGTCTGTCTCTCCCCTTGCGCACCTGGAGCCATCTCCACTTGCATTGCCCCCCAAGTCTCCAAGGGGGAGCCAACTTTGACCCTTTGTGGCGCCTTGACCCCTAAGGCAGTGAAGGGCACTAGGAACCTTCTAGAACATTCTAAAGGGTCTCAGAATTTGTTTAGGCCCTTTCGAAAGCTTCTGCCACCTTTAAGGACACTTCTCAATGTTACCGGGACACTTCGAGACCTCCCGAAACACTTTCGAGGTCATCTGAAACACTCTCAAAACCCTTCTCTCTCATTCTCCATATTCTCATAGTATTTCTACATACCACTAGCCATTAAGCATGTGACCTATAGGTTTGAGAGTACGTGGACATGTCTGGAATAGCTCCCGGTCGATGAAGATCATTGTCGAGTGAATCTTTTGCTATCGCAAACAATTTCCTTTGCATCGTGATACACTACAAAACCCAAGGCGATACTTTTAATAGTATCCCCCTGATCAACACCTTGATTACTATACCTAGTTATTCTCGTTACTAGTTTGTACTCTTTTCTCGTTTCTTTATTAGGGTATCCCCGTGAATAACATCTTAGTCACTATACCTGGCGAGGCAATGCTAGGTAGTGTAATACCAAGTGGGCCCAGAGTATATCTCTCCATCGCTGGAGGGGCAAATCTCAGTCTTGACACATCAAGCACCAAGACATATTCTTCTGGCGTACCCCAAAGTCACCTTTATAATTACCTAGTTATGGAGTAACATTTGGCAACCCCAAAGTAACCATCTGGTATCAGGGTCTACTATATTACCATGTTCTAAGAACGCAAGTAAACATTAACACTTTATATGAAAATACCGATAATAGATTAATGACGTGATCTCACGGTATTTCGTAAGTTGGGTCTATCCAACACCATTGTTACCCTAACAATGTGTTCTTATTATTGCATGAATCCTTGTTAATTTAGAAATTCCAATAGTTAGGAAAACATGACCATCAACAATACATGATCTAGTCCAGAGGCCTGACCAGGGAACCGTTCGACGTTTCTTTCTACACATGCAACTAGGTTTTTCATCCGAATCCCACATTAAAGTACCATTACCATTCTAGAGTAGAAATGTGAACTTAACCATGAACATGGAAATAGAATAATAACAACTTTATTATTGCATCTATGACATGTTTTCAATAGGCAAATGTCGAACCAAAGTGCAAGCTCTTTGCCTGGATCCTACTACATCGGAAATCCCTTACCATTTATCTCATTGTTGCTCGTTGGTGGCCCCAATAGGAGCCGTGCAACCTTTGCCTCACGAAGTTTAAAATTAATGATCACCTCGCGCGGGGCTGCCTTTTTGTTTGGGGCATTGTTGCGAGCTGGCTTTCAATTGCTACATATTTGACATTGGTTTTCTCATCTCTTGATGATTGGTGGAACCTCGCATTTTGCACCTTAATTCGACAAAACACAAATTCTTTAGCAAGCTTCTCGTGTATGTGTGGTTCCATGTGTGGAAAGAGCGTAATTGTCTAATTTCCCGGAACTACTCCCTCACCGTGGTAGATGTTACTTTTCTTGTAAAAGAGGACATCGAGAAGCAGAGGTTGTCCATGTTGGCCATCATGTAGTTCATTAGAAGTAGCTATCTTCATGTAAATAACCTTTGTACTTATTTTTTTCATCTTAATGAAATCGACGGAGCGGTTGGCTTGCATCGTCAAAAATTGAATGTGCATTGCTTCGTTGAAGTATGGATAATTTTATTACAAGCTCTTTTCGCTTTGGTTTGAGTTGAGTTTTCCTACCTTTTCGCAGAATTTTTTGACGATGCAAAGAGGACATCAAAAATTCAATGCGCTACGAATTTGGCATTGGTTTGAGTTGAGTTTGGCTGCCTTTTCACATAATTTTATTATGAAATATATGTCCTCTCGTTACAAGTATGTACATCCTTGCAATCTCTACGATGCTTAGAATCATTATGTTTCGTAGCGGTTGGAAGGTAATATGTACCTTTGTCATGGCTTCTTTTATTTTAGGCTTTGAGATTGAAGCTAATTGTTCTTTTGTGCTCTCTCGTAACATACGCGGCTCCCGATCTAGCCTTCTTGTGGGTGATCCCATGGGCTTCATCTTGCTCCGCCCATCACTTCGGCTTCAAGAGGGAACAAGGACCCCATTGCTTCGTTCAGGTGGTAGGATTAGGAATAAGTTTAGGTTTTGGACTTCATTCCCGAATCCCGAGATGATAATGTTGCAATTTGCATGAAGTAAGCCTTTCCTGCCTCATCCCTATTCCGGCGATGCTTCCTAGTGTCATCAGTAGGCGTATGGAGGGTGGTTCATCCCTGGTCTGATTTTTGAAACATTGTTTTATGCGCAGATCTATCTCGATGGCACTGTCATGTGGAGCGGGCCACATGGATTTGCGTCTTGATCCTTCGGTTCTTGTTCCAATCGGAGAAGACTGGCAAATCTTGGCTTCATCGAGCAGCGTGTGACTGTGTGGGGTTTATATTCCCTAACTCCGTCAGACGGATCAGGGACATTCACCAAAGCCCTCTCCGATCACCATGTCTTCTTGTCTACCTCAACAACTTCTCAATCATTACTTTTACAAGCTCCTGAATTTGAACTAGTTGTTTTTCTTTTTGAACCCTTCGTACATTTGACTTGTTTGTGCTGGCTTCGCGCATCAGATCAAAGATTTTGACCAACACCCATTTGCACGCTGCAGCAGGAGGCGCCGAGGAGTTTCACCTTTCTTTTTTCTTTTTTTTGCAGTCCATGGTCCACACAGTCCGGCTGACTTGAATTATTTCTCTTGCAAAATTAATTTATTTATGCTTGCCTTGGCCTTTGATTTATTTCATCAGCAAAGTGTTGCATGTTACGTCGACGCTAGCACCGGTAATATGATCCTGGATTGTCTGTGTTGTGCTCAACTTTTTTTTTCCTGAAGGGAAAATATCCAAAGGGACTAACAAATAGCATCTCCTGGGCCACCAACGGGCCACGACTAAACAGATTCACCGATGGCGACGGGCTTCTTCTCTCCGCGGGGTCCACGTCGCCGCTCGCCTCGCCAGTCATTTTTTATTGTGGCCCCTGAATTTCCCCTCCCTTCTCCACGACATTTCCGTCGCCGCTTCTTTTAACCAGTAAACCCTCCACGGTATTTCTATTTTCACCTCCTCACCACACAATCCCCTTCTCCGTCTTCCTGCCGCAGGATTCTCCGCCGGCTTCTTGCCGCTCCCCGCCTCCGCCGGCGGTAATGGTTGCTCGCCTACCCTCCTTTAATTCTCTGTCATTTTAGTTAGTTCCGGTTGAATGGATTGATTTTCTGTGTCTGTCCGATCCGGTATGTCGAGTATTTGGCTGTTTGGGTTGGGATTTTTGGTCTGGAAGAATCTTCAGTTCCATATCCTTTCCAAGATTTTCACTAGGCTGGGCTGTCGGCGGTCGAGAAAAGGGCCGAATTTGTGCCTGGACCATGCATGAGCTACTGATTTATACTTGCAACTTTATGGATGCTGTCCGTCTTGGTTATACATATCCTAATGCTAAGCAATCACTAGGTGTGGCGCACTAGTGTAATCAACATGGAAATCCCAAAAATAAAATGATGGTGAAGCATGTAGAGTGTTCCAGTAGCTTGTGAAATTTCAACTTTAAATTCAGTATGTGTTGGGGAAATAGAGAGGATTTCTGTGGCAGTTTTTGTTCAAATTTCTTAGGGAGATATAATAGTTTTGGAGCCCCGAGTCCTTATCTGTGGCTGATCAGATCATTCTCTATTGTAGACTTGAGTTGCCAGTGTCTTCTGAAATCCTGTCCAGTTGCCGGAGAAATGCGCGAGCAGCTTGGCGCAGCTTGATGAGCGTCCAGCCATGCTGACGCTAC
This sequence comes from Hordeum pubiflorum, assembly GCA_000582825.1. Lineage (NCBI taxonomy): Eukaryota > Viridiplantae > Streptophyta > Magnoliopsida > Poales > Poaceae > Hordeum > Hordeum pubiflorum. Next base: position 6,331 of record CBMN010755482.1, read on the forward strand.
ACGGACCCGTTCTGTTCGTCAGGCCCGGTGCTTACCAAGAGCTGAAACCGTTCCCAAAAAACGCTGCTGGTTCGTGTAGTAATTTTCTGGGTTGCAACGCAGTTTGTAGTTCCGTTGAAGGCAATCATGTACAGAAGCCACACATTGTTTCTAGCTTCAGAGTTAACTTTACCAGAGTCAGCCATTATCTTCAGAGAAGCTTAAATGAGAGAACTACAAGGCACTGGCTGGTACGGTATGCTTATCCACTGACCTCCCATGTGTGATGTGTTGAATTCTCAATCACCGTTTGTTTATATTGAACCATTGTATTGTGTGCAGCATCGGTTTCATGTTAATGCTTCATCAGATGAGGACTTCCGCTCATCGCGCAATATAGCGACCAGCCTATTCAAGCAGTATAAGAATGTCATCGATCGAGGAGGTGGAGATAACATAAAAGTACTGGTTCTTGTTGAGATTCTTCATTAATTGGTTTGCTTGGCATAATTTCTGTCTATAATAATCATAAAGTCTGCCTTTTAATGTTACCAGGGGTTTGTTAGTGCTGGAGTGCAGGCATATGCCCTAGGCTGTACAGAAGAGGGGCTTAGGAAGGAACTTTTGGATATCAAAGATTCTGGCGTCAAGATTGAAGGCCTGCGATCCTATGGAGGAGGAACAAGCTTGAGCTTCAAAGTCCGTTCTTTTGAGGTTAGCACATTCTCAAATATGAATTAGACCGCTTCAGTTTACAACTACCATTTATGTTCAAATATCTTTGATTTAAACTATGCTCTGCTCTGTAGTATTCAGTCTTACACTCGAACAGAAGAGTTTTGCTTTGATATATTCCATCACCATGTCTTTACTTTCTTCTAAATATGTTAATGATTGTCGGTAGATGAAGTTCAATAAATCATACGTATTTGGCAAAATATGAAGCTTGATTAATGTTTATCATGTAGGCTGTAGCCCAACAGAGAACATGTTCATCGTTGTAAGCACCCTTGAGAAGAACTTCGGTGTCCCATTCCATTTGTCTCAACGATGATTTTTTCATGTACTGTAGGTAAAGGAGTGCATCCTGTGGCTCAGTATAGTGTTCATTACAATCCTGTGCACACCACAGCCAACGGTCATCAGGTGGTCCACTACCCCACCGGTGTCGACGGACGTCTTGCATCAGTGGAAAGGATTTTGTGCACTCATAGCAAACGCTTACTACACCAAGGGCATGGCATGGTAAGAGAGTTTTCTCTGTCAGCATTTTCTTCCACCTTTTCCTTCCCTTTTTATCTTATGACCCTGACCACATTCGACCTGGACGAACTTCGACGCAGGCTGCCAGTGAAGACATTGCAGCTGGAACAGATGGCTGTGACAGGCAGTTCGGAGGAGCCATCGGTGGTCGCAAGTCGGATGCAGCTAGTTTTCAGTACGTTAGAGGTTCGTACCAGCGCCTTCGAATCTGCGGAAACTAGTCAAATGAAATTGCGCCCTGATTGTTTTAACTCTGCAGGTAGTCAGCCCACAATGGCCAAGGGTGTGATGAAGGAAGTGAAAGCGATACGATTATGCAAAGGCCTGCAGGTTTACAGGAATCACATGTCTGAACCATAGCCAGGGATGATGAATCTTCTTTAGTGTGAATGTACTGAAGATAGTGAAGTAATTGGTCAATACATGTATATAGAACCCACAGCTGCTTTAAATCTCCCTCTTCAGCTACAATATTATGGAACTGAACATCAACACTTCTGTTAGAGATGTATTCCCTCCGTCCCAAAGTACTAAAGTTGAGACACTTATTTTAGAACGGAGGGAGTATGTCTGATGCACCTTTGTGGTTTCCACACGTTTTTGCTGTTTAATTTGCGACAGCTGTTTAATTTGCGACACCTACACAGAATTCTTCGAGGATTAAGCTTGATCTGTTTGGCGTTACGATTTAGTGCCAGCCGATTTCTTCCGTTTTTTCCACTGCAACTCTGATATACCATGTATAAAACGAATAGGTTCAGAATACTTGCCACTGGCATTGGATACATAAAGAAACGACATAAAAGCTTGGCACCGAACCTAACAGTGTGTGTGTGTGTGTGGACTTCCATAGGTTCCAACCATTGGTGCATACCCACAGCTATCAAATGATATTTTGAATCCTTTTGGCATTCTGAACACAAAATTACACCCAGGAGGCACAGATAGATCATTGAATCATCGCCATTCCCTTCTACTGGATCAAGCTGTGGTATGGTAGAATGAGAGAATAACAACTTTGTACCAGGATTACAAACTTCGTAACACATCATCAGTACTCTTGACACCCTTTTTTTCTTCTTCTTTTCGATATGAAGACTGAGGATTAATTATGTATCTATGTTCCACAGGTAAGCTTCACATTTCACAATAGTTGCTGCTAAAGGTACAAGATGATAAATTAAAAAGAGAAGTGTTTTTAGACTAGCAACAAAGAGAGGGGGTGAAAGGCTACAATGACAGAAAATATTCCCTGTTGGAGCCACCTGCAGCCGCCACCTGCTGCTGCCATGCCAAGTAGACCCTGTTGGAGCCACCTGCTGCTGCCATGCCAAGTAGACGGTGCCCTAGACCCTGTTGTACCCCACGTTTTTACTGAACAGGCGGCGGATGTAAACAACTTGCAACGCGCTGGCAGCCATGAAAGCCGCATACTCTGCCATCGTGTAGAACATGACACGCCTTCTGGTGCTCTCGTTTGCTGGATTCAGTTGGTCATGAGGATCATCATCACAAAATCATACAAAGCAAAGAAAGAAATGTGAAAATAGCTAAGCAATAAAAGGATAATGGGCAGTGTCCTTGGCAGCTTGGATGAGTTAAATATCAATACTAATTAATTTGACACTTCGGAGTTTTTCAGACTAAAGAAAGAACTGGCATAGGCAGGTTAAACAAAATAAGGTTTAATACTGTCCCTTATTCAAGATCATGTGGTCACCACTGAACAACACGCTGCTATGGTGTGGGTAAAAGGATACCAATTCTACAAGGGAGCATAACTGGAGAAAAGGAAGTTTACACTCCAGATTAAATTAGTCACCGCCTCCGCAATCAAGAAACTGTGGACAAATAAGTGTTCCACCTGTCCTAATGCATTTCCTTCACTAGTTCTGCTGTTTTTTTTTACTAGTTGCCAGCTTTAGGAATTATCTCCATCTTTAGGAGTCTACTGCCTTTATAAAAATAAGCCTCCTTCATTAGTTCATCCCTGCCCCTGAGGCATGGCTGCCATCAAGCCGATGGCATGCCTTTTGTGGTTATGTCTAGTATCATACTTCACTTAAAAAGTCTAGTATCATACTTCCCTTGAAAAGTCTAGTATCATACTTCACTTAAAAAGTCTAGTATCATACTTCCCTTAAAAAGTCTAGTATCATACTTCATTTAAAAAGTCTAGTACCATACAATGCTCCATAAAACATGGGGATTGGGTGGATCAGAGTAAACTCACAGGAAATTTATGTACGCTATGCATGGTTAATAGGAACATACAAGAAGGCCAAATTCACTAGATAACATCTACAGAAGAAAGTTCATGAAGCTTACTGTGTCGGTGACGGGCGTCACGTGCTTTTAGGTACTTCTGCTCGGCAGTGACAGATTCCAGTGCTTCCTTCAGCTCTGCAATTTTCACATTGATAGGGTCCAAATGCTCTGGAACAGGAATAAAAAAGCGTTAAAACTGAAGGAATGGGAAGTTGAGAACAGATATTTTGATGAACTAGTAAGTCTAAGGTCAAATAAACCAATCAAATTGATTATTGCTCAATACACACACAAAATAAAACTAATTTTAAAGAATAAGCAGATGCTGAAAATCTCTAGAGACACAGTCAGTACACTGACCATCTTTCACCAGATTGTGCTCATTGGGTATGTGCCCAACATGAATGTAGAAAGAAACGGTTTCAGGTGCCCCATATGGATTATGGAAGCAAAACTTGTACATTCCACCCCTTGGAGCTTTGAACTCAAATTTGTCACCAGACTTTCCCTTCATTGTATATACAGTGTTACCACCTGGTGAAGTTACCTACATTGATGGAAAATGCATTGTAGACTATCAGAAGTTGTTGATGGATTGTTAAGTGAACATAATAACATACTTAGTACTGACATAAAATGCAGGCTTACAATTCAATATTTCACAAGTGAACATAACAGGTGCAACCAGTGCAAAATTAGCTTTGCTAGTATGGATATTAACAAACTAAATGAAGAAAACAGGAATGGGTAAGTCTTCGAAATAGATCAACTTTATTAAGTAATAAATATTTCCCAGTAGCCAACAGCATTGTTTGTCATAAGGAGAAACACATAATATATGCACTGGCGTAAAACAAACCAACATTTTTCTCAGCACATGAACCATAAAGTACTAAACCATCTAATATAGCTGGATAGAAGTCAATTGTTTCCATATGGTGATGCTAGTATTGAGGTGAAGCCAAAACAAGTTGGTGTTTAATTTGCCTCGTCAATCATCTACAAAATGCCTACCCTAACTAGCAATAGTGCAAGACCCGTTCATTTAGCATTACCCTCAACCAAGTGGCAGGGAGAATATACAAGTCTGAGTTACAAACAAGAAATTTACTGGTTTCTTCTTCCAAAGAGAACTGTTAGGAATTCCTCACTGCTAATAGTACTACACAAACAGGCTTCTAATTTGCAGAGTTTAAACCTCAAGGACAATATGACAAGATTTTCTTATAATCCCAGATTTTAGACAAAAATGGATAAGTGAATTTTGCTCTCTACTATACAAAACAGGTCATTTAACCATTTAAACTTTGGGAACAGCCGAACAGGTTTTCCCAGGTTGGCTGCTTATGCAACATCCTAGCGTTACAGAAAGCAACTCCTTCGGAGCCTTCTCCAATCTCCACTGATGTGATTTTTTCTGAGTTTGACTGATTTTTTGCTTTGGTAAACTGATGAATCGCCGTAGCAAAATATTTCAGTGTTTTCATGACCAGTTGGGCCTGGATTCTCTACTTAAGTCCGCATTTGTTGAAACTAAACGGGTTGACTGAATCAAATTGTCAATTAAATCCAGATGTCTCCTTATACACCAGATAAGGAAGAGAAGACAATCATTTTACACATAGATACACAAACACAGCAATTATATATATAATAACTCTAAACAGTGAAACATAGTTCAGACGCTACTTCTAAATGAAGATAGGTTGAGAACTGATCCTTTAACCGTGATTCAAGTAAAGGAAAACTTATCGCTGTTGGGAAGGTACGGTTTGTTCATTGACTTCTATTGTATATACCAAGGATTATGAATGCAGAAATATAAGTGTGAAAGGATTAATAAAATGTTTCCTCCAGTGAACAAATAACCAAATCATAAAATAGACCACCCACACGTAAATTAGCATCTTGTGAGGCAACTGTATCCACACGTAATACACAAGCCTGAAGCTGAAGGATCGGTAGCTTGCTGTGGCAAACGTATGACAAAAGGGCACGGCAATCCACCAAAGATCCGGACTTTGAGCCAGAGCACAACATAATCAACCGAACAATCAATCAACAGCTCGAACGAATTAAAGCTAGGCATCAAAAGTAATCTAAATCACGAAGGTTACTGATCGACAACACTTGAGATCACCAAATCGCCACAGATCCCACGAGGAGGCCCCAATTCTCACTTGATCCCCAATTCGATCCCCCAGATCTCAACTAAAACAACCCATAAACCCAGCTAAATCCAGACCGTCGTAGCCAGATCACAGGCGCAGGTAGAAGGTAGGCGGTAGGAGGTGGGGGATCGGCCGGGGTAGCGTACCGTGAGGTCGATGCCGGGGTGGTCGGAGCTCCAGAAGATGTCGTGGTCGACGACGACGAAGTTCCCCGTGACGGAGTCGCCCTCGTAGGGCACGAACTCGTGGATGCACTCGGTGTCCGTCACGGTCACCGACAGCGCCTCCGCCCGCCACCCCGCGGCCGCCGCCAGCGCCGCTACCAGCAGCATCGCCGGCCGCCACCTCGCCATGGCCCGCCGGTGGATAGCTGATCCAACGCTCGTACCAGAAGCACCAGCGCCCCTGGTCTAGGGCTGGGGTTCACGGGGGTGGGCGGTGAGCTCCGGTCGCCTACGACGGGGTCGGGGAGGGAGGGGAGGGCACGCGAGACGGAGGTCACGAGGGCGAGATTGCAGACGGGGAGGGGCAGATGTCGCGTGTTTTTGCAATAAAGGACTGCTATTTGCGTAATATTGCAACATGCCGACGTGGAGTTTGTGCGACGTGGCCGTGTGCTGAGCTGTCGGGTGCGTGGCCTCCTTGAGCTGCCAGTTAAAGGCGCCTTTGTGTGTGATTACGTAAAGAGGATAAAGAAGACGCATTAGGGCATGACCAGTGCATAGTCCCAGGATGATGCTTCACATGTCATGTATTCAGAAAAAAGGATCGTAGCGGGTGAGGGAGTCCGGGATTAAGGGGTCCTCGGACTACCGGC
>CBMN010755487.1:0-17869 GCA_000582825.1 Hordeum pubiflorum
GCGCAGTCTGAGCGGCGATGGTCGAGACGCAAAGACTGGAACGGAACTCGTGGAAAATGTCCGCGCGTGGGAACGTGCAGAACGCGAAACTGGCTGAGCGCCACTCGTTCGCGAACAGAGTGGATGTCGAGCTCGATATGTTTGGTGCGCCGGTGATGTACGGGGCTGCTGGAGAGGTAGACCGCCGAGACATTGTCGCAGAAGACAACTGTGGCGGACGAGATGGGGCAGAGCAGCTCACCAAGTAGCTGGCGAAGCCAGACACACTCAGCAACAGCGTGGGCGACGCCGCGGTACTCTTGGCAAAGAGGATGGGGAGGCGACACGACCAACATGAGATGCAATTTATACTCGTTGTGTCGACCGACGATTAATCTTCCATGTTGTTGCTTTATTGTTCAGATATTGAATAGAACATGAATATTTGCATGCAATATGTGTGAAAATCATATTGTTGCCTGAAAGTTACACAACTATATGGTTATTTTTGCATATTGTAGAACAGTGCAAGTTTTTGTTATTCTTTGTTTCGAGTTTTTTTTCTTCTGTTCCTTTCTTCTTTAGGGTAATAACGATGCCTTTTATTCATTATATCTTAGATTATATAATTTTCTTATGAATCAGTGTATAATATTAAGAAGAAAGAAGATGATTGTGCAGCTTATAAGAGAGTCAACTCATAATACTTAGAGTTAGAGTATCATGCAAATTGTATAGTTTAGATTTACCTTTCTGGCTTTCTCTCTGTTCTTAAAAATTAAAGTTGATTTGTTCATGGATGCTGTCATTTTAATCAAGTACATGTGCACGTATGTTAACCAACACTAGATGGATCGAACATCATATCATTGATTAATTAGCTCTTGTGGAGAAGGTACATATGTTCTATACTTGACATGGGAAAAAGTGTGCAAACCTCATGTGTATATAGAGAAAGAAAACTAGTACACCACAAAGAAAACAGTCACTAGACAAAAAAGAAACAGGCGACTTACAAATAGTAGCACCCTAATTAGCGATGCACAAAAGGTCATGTATTATTTTCACCGTATTGACTAATTCCACGTTTTTTTCAAGCAAAAAAGGACTAATTCCTAGTTTCGTCAAGGAAAAGTTGTATCAACCATGAGAAGTTTCATCATGCTGACTCGCGCGTCGCAAGACATGTGCTCTGCAAGTGCAAGCGGGACTTGCTGCGCTCCGACTCGCCAGAGTTGCCATCGATGGTGGATGTGGGGACTGCTCATACTGGTGGAATGTGAAGGCTCCATGGTGTTGTGTATACTGAGCAGCAAAAAAGGTCGATGATTTGAGTCGGGTGAAGTAGAGATTACCGCTATGACGGAAACAAGCTTTGACCCCAACTGCTGGAAGAGAGACAGTTCCATCCAGTCATCAAATGGGTAAAAACTTGTGTTTATGATTTGAGCAGAGAAAACAATCCCGTACAGGTCGTGCCATGGCATCTCACAAATTAAAATCCACCGATCACCGCGACATAGAGGAGACGCTTGGACTGGCCATCACATCTGAAGACACTACACAAAGAGGTTATCAGACAGCTGGAGGCTTGCAGCCTTCTAGCATTCAACAAGTAGTCCGTAACGGTCGAATATATGATTGCTAATGTTTGCTCATATTGTTGATGCACTGCCTTGTCCTGACACCTCTCAAGCCTAAGGTTCTTGTTTCTTCCCCTGCTCCATTGCTATAGTGGTGTGTCTTACCAAGCTCAGCTGGCCCGAATTGTTAAAATGTGTATACGTTTCTTGGCTTGTATGTATGCATGCACACGCACACGCACACGCATGCAAATGGCTGGAGAAAATCACACCTATATTGTACATGCAAGCATTTCAATGCTTGGTTGGCCTTCGTATGGTACTCCACATTTAATACCAATTGATGAAAAATGAAAGAAATCTCGGACTCCACACCGAGAACACATGCAATATATCCAGAACTTATTTACACACCGATCTAATATTGTTGTCAGATTACAACCCCTGCATATTTCCGGGACTTCATTACACATGGGTCCAACATTGTTATCATATATTCTTACTCAAATCATGAGCAGTCCACCTTATCTCTCTGTTATGAATAAGACAATATAAATGTCGAAGGATTTACTTAGTCAAGCATGCAAAATTGCAAATACCACTATGCATTTGTCATTAGCTTACCTTAGCAATTTGTGTCAATCCCACATGTATTTGCCATTAGCCAACTATAGCAAAATTAATTCTCACTCGCCTATAGATAATCTGATTCGGTTACGTAATTCCCCGTGCATTCAAACAGTCATGTTAGCTCATATATTCAGGCAAAGGCAGATTCAAAGGATAGTAGCATCTTATTACAATTGGATCATGCTAGGATCAAGGACGTCTTCATCCACATATTATTATTGTCTTCATCTTTGAAATACATAGTAGTAAATGGTTATGGACAATGCTACATTTGCAATAGGTATAACCAGGATCAGAAATTAAGATCCAAAGAAGTTGGATAGCTTGTGTACGACTTAAAGCTCAAGCTCGGATCACCTAAAGCAGTGCTAGTAACTGCAACAAAAGAAAGCAACCAACAATCAAAAATCAATTAATGAATCGGATAACCAGCCTATGCATATTTCTGGCCAAGGGGTAATTCAGTTGTCCAAGAGAAACATTTAGTTAAACTAGTCGTAAACCCGTGCAACTGCACGAGCTAACTATTATTAAAAAGTCATAAATACATATGGCCACTATCATATTCGAAAGATGGTACTTTGAACTTATCCTTGTTGACCTTCTTTGCTTTCATAGTTTACTTTTATTCTTAAGTAGTTATATTAACTATCTTAATATGATCAGTAATGCATGTAAAAGAAATTATGCTTGAAGACATTTGAGCTTTACCAATGTCATCACCTTTGATGTCTCTTGGACCATGGCTTACAATGTTATGTGAATCAAATGCCAACCGTATATTTAAGCTTCATTCATGTAAAACATATTGAAATGACCGACAAAAAATGATATATTAATGACATGGCCATACAACACATTGGACAATGAGGGCATTATGTGATTATGATTTGCGTATACTCAAGCCTGTAAAATGAATGTTGATACAAATTATTTGTTAAACATGAAGATAATCTGAGATTTATTAAATATTAGAATAAAATATATACAACATATAAATCACTTCCTTATGAAAAATAAACTGGTTGACAGTGGTCAATTTCTAGACGTAGAGAACGCTACTTACCTAGCTTGCTGCAGGTTGGCAACAAATGTGATTCAGGTCCCTCAGCTGACCGGTTCTCCTTCTCTTTCATTCCCTGGAATGCATAATCTGGTCACGACCTGTGCACTACATGTACAAAATCAAAAAACAATTCTTGAGGAGACGTCATGGGACTAGCAAAATTTATTGCGGGTGCTTGGATAAATTCATCAGGGTGGATAAGGTGGATAAAAGAGAAGAGAATTAATGACGCAAGGTTACATGCCTGCGGTACATGATTTACGGATGAACTTAAATAGGGTTTGGGGTGTGATCCGCGCGCTGTGTTGTTTCCTTGCCGCTCCATCACCAAAATTTTCCTGATCTGTTTCTTCCATCGCCAAGTTATTCAGAAGTTCCGATTACGGCGCGGGAGTAAGTCAATCCGGTCAGGAGAGCTGAGTCGTTCTGATCCCGTCGAGAAACAAATCAAGTGATTCCGTTGAAGCTAGCTTCTCTCGTTTACGTGAGCTAGTGCTACTGCTCATCAATCAGGCAGCCTGTCTGCTTGCATGCGTGCAAATTCTGCACATAGGTACATCAGCTCCTAGGTGATTCGCTCCAACGATAAAAAACCAACAGCGAATCTATGAGAAAAACATGGCGAGCATAGATAGTAGGGATTGGAGAGAGATTGGATTGGGATTTGGGTGAGCCCTTACGTGGATTGGAGCATCAGATGGAACACTATAGGCCGCTTCATGTTGCACCAACGAAGAAGATGCGTTTTTTTTATCTGACATGATGCGGTAGATGAGCTGGGGATTCGAGAGGCTGCAATACAGATTATTTTTGGCAGCCGATGGTGGAAGAATCATGCGTGTGGGATAGATCGCAAGGACTCCTATGCGGTAAAAAACGTAAGCTACAAAATAAGATCTAATCGTTTCAGCCGAGGATTACATGGATAAATCGGCACTGTTATAACTCGGTCCCACCAGATTAACGGCTCATAATTACTGATTAACATGGGAATTTTCTGGGAGTGCTTAATTAGTAGAAGTATATATATATAGCAAATGCCCGTGCGTTGCAACGGGAGAAAAAAATATAGCACATGCTTTTTCTCGTTTATTACAACTCGTATTACAATGGTAATTAGAATTATTTTTGCCTCCACAAGTAAACTTGTTGAATTGTCTCTTATGTTTCTCTTTCTCCTAATTTCTAGCACAAAACTCTTCCATGAATCTGCACAGTACTGGTAGCTAGCACACTATCTATAATAGGTTTTGGGCAAGCATAGGTAACAGTTCTTGCATATATGTTTACGGTTGGCTACAAACTGAAACATTTTACAGTCCCTAGTTCTTCTGTTCAACTTGCGGTCGAGACTACGTCCCCATCTGTATGATACGTAGTCTACGACCCGCATCCTTGTACTTTCTGAACTTTACCTATCAACGAAATGATACACATCTAGCATATTCGCCAAAAAAAGGACATGTTGCAGTCACATATTTGGCATTGTCTCTTCCTGTTCCTACAGGTTCATAAATGATTTCTAAAGATCTCACATATAGGTCCATATCAATTTTTCAACGAAGGCAAGTTTGTATTACGTCGATAGTCCTTCATCCCAACTTATCAAACATATATAAAGTCTGTTATGAGAAAGCCAAAAATATTGCACATGCCCTACATAATTTCTTTGTAGTTGGCAGGTGCGGCAACAATTGATTGTTGTCATTGCCTGTTTCCATACTTGCATGACAAAACTAAGAAATGATGGAGGATTGGTAAATAAACTTGGAAGTTTACATGCTAGGTAATAAAGCTCAGTGATCATGAATAAAGCAAGTCAACAAGCCTAAAAATAACATTGGCTTAAGTAGAGCAACATGATGTTGAGCATATATCGGTGGATGCCTTATTCTTGGAGCATTTCTTCAATTACTCCAGAGAAGAAGTTAATTACATAGTGTCACAAATTCCATTTCAGTCTCTACATGCTTAGTCAACAGAGCCTTATATTGGTTGAAAGCAACATCCTGCAATCGCTTCATATTTCCATTCAAGTGTATCACCGCAGCCCCACGGATCACCTCAAGGTTGATGCTTGGCTTATGTCAAAGGCGGGGCAATCTGATGCCATGACTTAGCGAGTAGCTTCTTATTCCATAGAGTGCCACCAGCCCTGCTGCTAGAACAGATGTTAGATGAGAAGAGTGCCCCATCATCATTTTGCCTTGAGAATGCTGAGCCATTCCTACAAACATGTAATTTGCACAAATATTCCAATGAACTAAAAATATGAGAAAAGAGCAGACCTATGGCCTGGATATGCTAACTGGATTCAGAACAGAACCCATTTAAAAGATAGTGATATGTTCCCTTTTACATTAATGCTTCAGAGACAATAAAATTGCAATGATGGAGGTATTAAGTAGAAATACTCACCGTGTAGTCAGTTTGTAATTAAGTCTTATATGGAAGGACCTGGATTCCATTGCAAGTCAAGCAATAAGGCGTTTAGTTGTATATACTCTATTGTCTGCTCTTCCTCTGTTTCAAACTTCCACTCACGCAAGCAAGAAGTATTTCACTGCAATAGTCCAGTAGTTCAGTGCTGTTCGTGATGGCAACCTGAACAGAGTAACAAAATTGTCGGTTTCGGTGTATGGATGGATCGATGGAACACACTGTCAAATGAAAAGGATAAGTAGTCACATTGGCATGCATAGCATCTACATCTGCACATACATACGAAATAATTCCAGAGCATATAAATTGATCCGGTCAAATATATCTTTGGATATTTCATTAGTATTAATAATCACGCGGCATACATCATTTTGATGCATGAGTGTGCTATGGCCTTTAGATTGCAAATGTTGTTACTGTTGGAAGACTATATATTGATAAGAAAAATGTTACACATCTAGCACTCACAATGTGTTCTTACTGATAGAAACTTAACCAAATGATACGCCGAGATTCTCGTATGGACAATAGCTTAAGCAAATAGCTCTAGGTAATACTGGATGCCATAAGCATTGGTTTAAAAGTTAACTTGTGCAAAGAAATCTAAGTAATGCTTGATGCATGTGCACAGGTTCAGAAATTTAACTCATATATTCAGAAGAGGAACTGTCAAGCATGCAAATAGCTAGCTGTGCTAGGCTCCTCCACACGCAGGTTGACTTACCAGGTTGGATGGGGTCCGGCGGAGGAGGGCCATGGACTGGAGCTTGGGGCGACGCAGATCTGTACCGGGGCAGAGCAGGTCGAGGCGGAGCAGGTTGAAGTTCCTTTGAAATCTCGTTTGGTCACTCCATGGATTCGAGTTGGAGAAGGACACGGACTCCGACTTCGATCCAAATCAGAGAAGGAAGTTAGCAGGAAGTTGCAGGTTGAGGAGGTTGGGGATGGTGCCGAAGAAGATTGGTGGAGGGGAAGGAGAATAGGGCGGCGGATGACCGGACCGCACGGCCTCGCCTGGCGGCGACGGCGTACCAGTACGCATCGAGGAGAGGAAGACCGGCCGCTGGTGTGTGATCGTGCGTTTTCCTCCCATGTGTTTTTCTGCTTGCGTCGTGCGTTTTCCTCTGGCCCAATAACAAGTATAAGGCCCAAACCCAAAACCGAAACGTTTTCACAGTTTACCACTTAAAACCGACGGGTTAATTACGAAAAACTACAGTTTTTCTGATAAAAAAACACCGTGACGGGTGAGCGGGCAGAAGCACTATTTGCTTTATTATTTATATAGATAGATATAGATATAGATAGATATAGATGTAGGTACTACTCCCTCTGATCCAAAATAAGTGTCGTGGCTTTAGTTTAAGGGAGCACCTGTTTTCTTCTATGGTGGATTATGTTTTATTATACTACAAGTACAAGGTAGCAAGGGACCAAGGGTGACGTGCTGGCCATGTTCCGGCACGGCGCCGACGCGCTCGACATGTTAGCCGAGAACTAGAGCATGCCCGACCCCTGAGCCGGGTGCTAGAACAGAGTGGTGTGCTCGTCCGATTGCCGTTGGGTCACCCCGTCCCCGCTCTCCCGAAGCCCGAGCAACGAGAAGATCGGCCGCTTCCTGTTCCCAAACTGGACGCAGAGGTGGATGGACGCCGTCTTTGTTAAGAAGAAGGCCCTCTTCGTGCGGTACACCGGCGAGAGGCTCCGGGAGATGGTCGGAATGGTACTGCAACCTGCCTCACCAGCGCTCAGGGCACGGCGCCTCGCCGCCGGCCATGCATGTGCTACTGGACCCCGGCCGTTGGGGCACGGGTGCCGCCATCCTGTGTCATGCGGCGTCGTCCGAGGTCACGTGTTCGTTGTCCAACCCTCTGCTTCAGCTCACACATGAGTCGCCGACGGGTGCAGCGCGGCCGGCGTGCTCCAGCGTGGCACGTCTCCCTATGACAACCTCAAACCATCCACATATGCTACTACTGCGTCTATTTGACATGAAATTTTAATGGCTTACAATTACATTTAACCGTATGTCTCAGTTTCAAGCAACTTTTGTGGCACTGGTCTCTTATGGAGCAAAATGGCTGGAGATGTTTCTTTTAAGCTGTTGGGTAATAGATATCTGCAGTAATGATTCTTGTGTGGATCTTTTCTTTAATGAAATTGTATTTCTGGGTGAAATAAGCATGCTTATGATGCACTAAACTTCTCAACATCACATTTTAATGTTACAGTAATAAGCCGTGTTCCACTGCCAATGTACTAACGGTTTTGTTAACTTTGATTGCCTAATTGCTTGGCAGGAAAACTGACTGCTAATTAGTTGCCCGATGTTAGCTTGTTTAAGGTTGTTGGTTGTCACCATACTGTCTTGTGCCATATCAAGACTCAACTCTGAAACAGAGTTCAAGAGCAGAGAAGATACCTGAGAACCGCTTAATTCACTAGGCTACATAGAACTGTTGACTATGATTACTCACGTTTTCTTTGTCACATCTTGAACGCGCTCTGAAGAAGTAACCAATCAGACGGTTGGAGGCCAACACATTTGTAGCATTCATCATTTGACTTGGGATGCACTTTTGCTCAATCTGTTGATACAGTGCCTTGATACAGTGCCTACTCTCTGCCGTTGCAATAAAGCAGGTGTTTGGCTACAAAAAGGCTAACGTAAACGGTAACGTAATCAGGTCGCAGCGTTTTTAGGAGGTGTAACGAGTTATTTCCTGAACAAGGTTAGCTATAAGGTTGGCCATAAAACTGGCGACTGGCGACTGGCGACCCCGCACGGGAAGACCGCGCCGCCCCGACCACGACCAGGGTTGTTCCCCTCCATCGGGGCAGCAGGTTCTGGGCGCTGGCTGGATCGGACGAAGGATCGGACGCCGAGGAGGATCAGAGCGTCGATGTGGTGGCAGGGGAGTATTCCCCGACGCCACCGGATTACGTCTGCGAATCCTTGAGGGTGGGATACTCCGAGGAGCAGATCGCGGGATGCATCAACGGATTGGTTCCTCCTACCGACAGGGCGTGGGATGGGCTGGGCGACGGCGGCGACAACAAGATTGAGGTATTCCGGCGAGTGGTTCACCGGCGTACGTCTGGGTCCGCGGTAAGGCCATGGAAGGGACCCCTACCTAAGGTACGTCTACCAGCACTTATCCTTGCGGATTTCATCGGGAACTGGAAGAAGGTACCGTTTCGACGGAGGAAAGGTCGGCCGGTGGCGGAGAGACCGCCGCCGGTGCCGGCAGCGGCCGATCCGGATCCTGGGATCCGTGCTGCAAGCTCCTCCTGCGCCGCCAGCTGCAACCTCGCTGCCTGCTCCTTCGATCTAGCACGTCGCCGCCAGCCCAAGCATGCGACCTCGGGCTCCGCCGACCGCCCGGATATCGCACGCCGCCGGCTGGCCCAAACCATGCGTGCTGTAGGCGCTAGCTTCTTGGATCTCACGCAGAGACGGACGCCGACGAAACATCCGCGCCATTGGATGTTCCTGCTTTATCTACCTCGGTTGGCGAGTTGTCGCTGCCGTTGCGTTTTTTCTCTTGCACCTTGCTGCGGGAACCGAAAACGGGTCTCGATACAGTCGATTTGGAGCGTAATCAACATTGTATAGCGATGGGACCTGATTACACCGTATCAGATTACAGCCGGGATGAAACAAACACGATTTCACGGTAACTGATACCGCTGTAATCAGATTACGTTACAATTTCCGTAACCAAACACCTCCAATGTTTGTCCTGATACCTCTCAAACCTCAAGGTTCTTTTCTCTTCCCCCCAAATCCCATGCTCTATGCACTCACCTGGCCCAAATTCTGAAAGTGTGTACATTTCTTGTCTTGTATATTTATACATGTGAATGACTGGAGCAAATCGCAGCGCCAGACGATCATGATAATTAATGAATTCAATGCTTGGTTCGCCTTGTATGATACACCATATTTACTAGTATGTCCATTTGACGGAAAAATGAGAGAAATTTCGGACACGAGAAAGAGACACGTGCATGTATCCAGAACTTATTTACACATCGACCTAACATTGTTGTCAGATTACAACACATGCATAATTCCAGAAGTTGATTACAGATGGATCTAACATTGTTATCAACCTTATCTCTCCGCTATGAACAAGACTACATGAAAGGATGTACTCAATCAAGCATGCAATACATCACAGAGCAACAACCGCTTACAGTAACACACTTTGTCAACCCCATATGCAATTGCCATTAGCCAACTACAGGTGAATCAGTTAACCCACACATAGATAGTCAGATTCAGTTACTTAATTTCCCATGCATTCAACATTTATGCTAGCTCATATATCCAGGCTAACATAGATTATGGCGATAGTAGGATGCAACTATAATCATATCACGCAAGAATCAACAATGTCTTGAATCCACATATTATTATCGGCATCATCGAAACAATACATACATGGTTCCATCCACGATAGAAATAACCAGCATCAGAATTAAGATCCACAAAGGTTGGATAATTTGTAACCTCCAGGCTCAGACCACTTGAAGTAGCTCTAGTACCTGCAACACAAGAAAACAGCCAGCAAGCAAATAAACCAATTAATCCATCGACTAACCAACATATGATTTATTCCAATCAAGAGATAATTCAATTGCCCAAGAGAAATATTTCGTTATTTCTATCGTGTATGTCTCCCGTTTTGGCTTAGAAGTACTGTCTAAGAAGGCCACCACCTTGCTGCAGCCAATCATTTTATCCAAGCGGGTCTTCAAACTAATATTGACTTCATACCGAGCACCCAATACACGAAGCCGTTTTAACCAAAAGAACTTCTTGTCCGGCTCATGTGTCTCAGCCTTTTTAACCACAAATACTTTCTTTAGGTGCGTCGAGAATTGTTCCCTGGATTTCGTATCAATATGAGATGATCGTAACACAATGTATAAGGCTCCTGATTCAGGCAACCCAATCTTGTGCATGTAAGGCTCAAGCCCCTTCGGATTGTGTTTTTGGTTATTGAAAGATTTCATTGCTATGCGTATCTTGGCAGGCAGGTTCTGGGAGTGCATCCTACTTGGGAGTATATCTTCCTTGGTCTCCTCAATAGGCTTGTGAAGCTACAATTATAAACAAACTTGATATTGTTATTTATTACAAGAAAAGAAGTAGCATTCGTGTACTCAACTTTTATTCTCAGCAATAAGATTTTTAGCCTTTTTCTAATACTATTATCTTTACTACAGCGAGATATATGTAGTAACTTAATCTACTACCAAAAGTCATGAGAAAATCTAGAAATTCCGTACACATGCTTCAACTTTTTTTATTAATTATTCTATCCATGTTCAAAAAAATTAATTCTGAATACAACATGTAAGAGAAGGACAAACATCATCAGGGATAATTCTGAAAAGGCTCTCTTTTTTCTTACTCCTACATAGACCGTGTTTAAACTTTAAATTTTATACTCAGATAGAACTAGTTTATAGTTATATGTAAAAATTCGTTTCAGAAGTTCTTGTGACTGTTGATACGTAGTAGATTGCATGAAGATCGCCCAGTAGGCCTAGTCACACCCAATCCATCTCCAGCTTGTTACCATAACTGATCATACAAATTTCAATTCGCAAAATGCCGCCTGTTCTTTTAGTCCAGGTAGTCTTTCTATGATATCACCCTATGAGGTGAGGTTAGGGTTTCTCGTCATGTGGTGAGATTTGATGTCAGGTGCTTTAGATCTATGCAAGGATTCAACAGCGACGACTGTGGCTCCAAGGCATTGGTCATTAGGGGCACATGCACGAAGACTTCTCGGTTGTCATCGACAAGGTCAAGCCGGCTCCGGTAGGGGAGCGGCCAAAACGGCGCGTCGGTGGCTCGTTCTGATGACAGTAGTGGTCGTTCGGTGGTCCATTGAATCTCGATGTAATTTTTATTATGTTTGAGATACTTTGTACTTCCGATGAACTTTTATAACATATCTGATTATTTCCGCAAAAAAAGAGTATATCGCAGGAGCTGTGCAGTTTGAATTGTTTCCACATCTTACAATTGTTGTCATGTGTTGGGGCACAGATAGTCACAGTCTCACAGATGGGAAATACATAAATGGTCACAAATGGAAACCAGATCGAAGCATGCTCAGGTTCTGAGGCACGCAAATGGGAAATTTAATCTCATAGTGCAACTCAAGGATAAGATGAGAGATTTCTAGTGCATTTCACAGCGCGTACCACATGTCTGACACAACCATGATGACACTAATATTAGTTCTCCACAAATTCTGAGAATTCCTACTAACATGGTTGCCAAAGATGAAAGAGCAGAGAGGTCATCCTCACCTTTTGCAACTTCCTGTAATCTGTAAGAGTAACAGTTACCGGCAATAGCCGATAGCTATCTCAAAACCAATCAGATAAAAGGTGTAACAATCAGTTAGCTGTTGCTAGCCAGCTACACAAGTCATAACTGAGGAGTTGTTCAAGATTGCACCTAATCTGAGCTGTTGTTCAAGCTTGCACCTAATATGAGCTATGGCGAAGGATCATGGAAGATGATGATCCCAAATGAACACACTTTGTTCGATATGTTTGCACCTTTCTTGTACTGAAACTATATTTGAATATTACAGTAATAAACAATGTTGCATTGGGTCTGTACTTCCGGTTGTGTTTGCTTTTTTTCAGAGTGAGATGGTTATATTCGCTTTGGTTGCCAGATTGGTGGGTAGAAACCCTTCCACTCAAGTAGCAAAAGGCAGAACTAATGTGGTGGTCAGCTCATATCATCGTGTGACAGTACAAGAGTAGAAGAGATGGCTGAGAACGGCTTCACTAAGCTATACGGAACTGTCAGCTATTACTCATCACGTCTTCTAAGTCACATCTTAGCTGCTCTAGAGAAGTAGCCAACTTGAGAATTGGAATATAGCAGATTTGCAACATTCATCATTTGGCATATCATGATCTATTGCTCAAGTTGTGGACTCACACACTCCTCTCTGTTGTTGCAATAAAGCAGTGTTTGTCCTGATACCTCTCAAGCCTCAAGGTTCTTGTTTCTCCCCCATGCTCTATGCTATAGCGGTGTCTTACTAAACTCAACTGGTCGGATTCACAATATGTATACATTTCTTGGCTTCGATATTTATACATGTGAATGGCCAGAGCAGATCGCATCACCAGGCGATCATGATAATTGATGAATTCAATGCTTGGTTGTCCTTATATGCTGCTACTTATTAGTACCAAGTGATATATTAGTATGTCCATTTGACAGAAAAATGAGAGAAACCAAGGACTCGAGACAGAGACGCGTGCATATACCCCGAACTTATTTACAAATTGTTGTCAGGTTACAACACATGCATATTTCCAGGAGTTACTTACAGATGGATCTAACATTGTTATCAGTTTTATCTCTCCGCTATGAGCAAAACTAGATAAACGACATGGATCGCGCAAAGATGTACTCAATCAAGCATACAACACATCAACAGCTTACCGTAAAAAAAATTGTCAACGCCATATGAATTTGGTATGAGCCAGCTCACCCACATATAGATAGTAAGATTCGGTTACTTCATTTCCCATGCATTCAGACATTCATGCTAGCTCATATATTCTGGCTAAAGCAGATTAAGAGGATAGTAGCATGTTATTATAAGCAAATCGCACAAGAATCAACGATGTCTTGAATCCACATATTACGATCGGCATCATCTAAAAATACATACGTGGTTGCATCCACGATAGAAATGACCAGGATCGGAACTTAAGATCCACAGAATTTAAGATCCACCTGAAGCAGATCTAGTACCTACAACACAAGAAAGCAGCCAAGAAGCAGAAAACTAATTAATCCATCGGTTGACCAACCAATGATTTATTCCAATTAAGACATAATTCAATTGCGAAAGATAAAAAAATGTTGTCTTGTTATTACCTCCTTTTTTTTCCAATGCCTGCCTCCCATTTTGGCTTGGAGCTATTGTCTAAGATGGCCACCACCTTTGCTACAGCCAATCATTTTATCCAAGCGGGTCTTGAAGCTAATATTGATTTCATACTGGGCCCCCAATACACGAAGCCGCTTTAACCAAAAGAACTTCTTGGCCAATTCATGTGTCTCTGACTTTTTAACCATAAATACTTTCTCCACGTGCGTTGAGAATTGCTCCCTGGATTTCTTATCAATATGAGGTGATCGTAAAATGGTGTATAGGGCTCGTGATTCAGGCAACCCAATCTTGTGCGTGTAAGGCTCAAGCCCCTTCAGATTGTGTTTTTGGTTATTGAAAGATTTCATAGCTATGTGTATCTTGGCAGGAAGGTTCTAGGAGTGCATCCTACTTGCGTATATATCTTCCTTGGTCTGCTCAATAGGCTTGTGAAGCTACAAGGATGAGCAAACTTGATATTATTAATTACAAGAAAAGAAGTAGCAAATGAGTTATCTACATTTCTTCTCAGCAATAGAACTTCTAGCCTTTTTCTAATACTATTTCATTTGGCGAGATATATGTAGTGAGTTAATCCACTACCAGAAGTCACGAAAAAATCTAAATTTTGTAAACATACTCCTAGCATTACTCAACATATCATTAAAAACTTAAGTGTAAATACAACCTGCGAATGAGTAAGACAAATATCACCAGGGGTAATTCTGAAAAAACTGTCAGAATTCACTTTTTCCTTAGTCATAACATAGGCGGTGTTTAAACTTCGATTTTAATCACAGACAGAAGAAGTTCAGAGTTATAAGTACATTTGTTTCAGAAGTTTTTGTAACTTTTGGTAGTGGATTGCATGAAGATTGCACCCAATACGTCTCCATGTTGCTACCATAATTGATGGTGCAAATTTAACTTGCGGCGTCTCCATGAGTTGTGTTGTTTAACAGTTCCAACAAATGAAAATTGATATCAGGTGCTAATGGGCCATGTGGTTAAAATGAACTTTTTGTTTTCCTTTTTTCTGCAAATTATAAAAATGCCTGAATATATGCAGCATATAAACATGTCTGTGTACCATCATGAGGTGCATATGCAGATCTCCACCAGAAACAACTTTCATACATTTTTCACCTAGAACTATATATTCCCACAGACACATTTCACACGCATGAGTAAAAACGGCGACGCAGACACACAAATCAGAAAATACAGCCAAAAATAAATGCTACTCGCAATCAAGAACATGAGGGAGGGTAGGATCCCAGAGAGAAGCCAAACCTGTTGAGCATCGGAGCCGAGACGGCGCACGGTCGTCGGCCGCTGCAGGAGCCTCGTCAGGTCCGGCTGTTTCCTCTTCCATAGCCCCGACACGGATCTGTAGGCGCCTGCTAACCACGAGTTCGTCAGAAACGGGAGCATAAGAGTCCGCGCGAGAATGCTAACCGGAGAGATCGCGGGAGAGGGGGAGGAGCTCACCCATGGCGGCGGGTGTGTCCGGCGGCGGTGAGGTGAAGTTTGGAGATGGGGAAAAATGGTGGCGGTCGGATGGGCTAGGGCTCTAGAATGGTTGGGCATCTGCCGGTCACGAGCACTCTCATGGGCCGGGAAATTCGCTTTCTCATTGTCATGTGGGCCAGACATCCCTGCATGTTGTTTATCTTATCGGTTTTTTTCTTAAACCCCCAAACTGCCCGCATCCGTCCAGACCGTACGGTCGAGACTCCGCACGATATCCAAGGCGTCCCCCATCCGTTTGCGGACCACTCTAGACCGTCGTTTTCTTGCAAACCGGAACGAAACAAAGGGGCTTTGCGGAAGTCCGAACATCAGACACATAGGACTTCGAACCCATCGGCCCACCCAAAGCTGAGGTGGAGCCCACATTTTTTAGCTATATGCATTGTTTCCACGACAAAATCCGTTTTACTCAACACTCTCTTCTTCCATCCCGCCGCTCTCCACCCAAATTTTTGCCCTTTTTCACCGTCGTCGCGGTCGCATGGACCCACATGAAATGCAACCGGAGACGGTTGTGGTAGAGGATCCAGCGATCACGCTCGCCCGGAAGATCAACTCGGAGACACGACAAAACCGCCACCTCAAAGCGAAGGCAAAGGCGGCGTCAGTTAAGAAGCAGAAGGTCGGCGACGGTGCACGAGGTGGTTGTGGCGGTGGACATGCAGGTGGCGGCCATGGTGCAGGGCGGAGCCCGCGATGCAAGGAGTCGCTATCGTCACCATATTAAACATATTAGCTTGCACATCAAACATATTGAATAGATTGATTTGGATTAAAAATACTATGTTATCCTTTTTGATTGAGGGGGTACCTTACAATCTCCACCTTTGGTATGCATGAAATTCGTAAACCTTTCTAGGTGGGGGTGTGCCAAAGCAAAGTTCATACATCAGTCACAATAGTTCAAAGTTTCTACCGCGACGGCAAAAAAGACCTACAATGATTATCATCTTCCTTGTTTTTCAGTTCGTCTTCAAGTTTTGTATATCTTCATTTTTCAATATTTTAAATTGTTATATTTGGAGTTTTCATTCCAATTTTTAAATGTATATCAATTTGTGAAATAAAAAGGTTTTGCTATAGAAGAGTGGACTTGGAAGCTTCCTTATCTCTGGCCTCGACAACAAGGATGCATACACCCAAATATCACATATCCGATAAAACTGGCAAAATGAAGGGCCTTTCTTGCGCAGCTTAGGTGGAAGGCGAAGAAGGCCCCCTTCCGCGGGGGGGGGAGCCATTAGTGAGATACCACTCTGGAAGAGCTAAAGAAGAAGCGACATTGCCAGACATAATACAGACCATAGTTGAGTTCCTTTGTAACCCCTATGTCGGAGACTAGGAAAGTACCCACACGCTAACAACAACTACCTAATGATGAGGTGGAGTGTATCCTAGTCTTCGATGTGACACCTCCAAGAAGGAATATGTATCATGTCATCTTGCATCACCAACGACAGATCCAACCAGTAAGGCGGAGTGTTGGATTTTCAACCAAGCAATATGTAACAGTGCACCACAACAATACAATTAGGCAGGGAACACCACATAACACCATTGTCGTCGGGGCCAAACAACTGGGCCAAGGTTTTCGCCTTGGATAGTTGATACACAAGATGTTGAATGAGCACTCGAGACGCCATCGTTATTGGATCTAGATAGCCATAGCTAGATATTTTGACCCTAGATAATCGATACATAAGCTACCAATGAGCCCTCAAGACGCCACCATTGCTGGATCTAGTCAATGACTATAACACCAAGCCATGTTCCGGCACCATTGCGATAGATCCTCATCACCACCACCACTCCTAAGATTTGCCTAGCGGATCAATGTCGTCCGTCAGTGGTGTAGACAAAAAATTAAGATTGGGAGTGCCAAAGGTGTCATGTAATGTTAGCATGGGCCAACCTGTCAAATTCTAATTAGTTTTGTCTCACATACAGAGGATTAGCAAGAAGATGTACATGCATTTGTGAGAGAATGGGGGAGCTACAGCCCCGGCCTCCGCCCTTGGTAGAGCTATGTACTACCAAACGGCTACCGTGAAAAGGCGGTGGATGACGCTGGAAGTAGACACCTAAGAGCATCTACAGCCGGACCCCTCATACCCTTCTCAAACGCTTGGGCAGGCCGCCCGGTCACTGCTCGGTCACAAAAAAATCGACCCAGACGGGCCTCTCAAACCCTCCTCAAACGCCCGGGCTGACTGGCACCCCTCATTTCCAGCCCAAATATGGGGCGGATATGGGGGAGCCCCGGCGCGCTTGGGCACGCCCGCCACGTCGGACTCGTCAGCCCGAACCCACCTCAAATTGCCCCCAAATCGACCCCGAGAAGTGCCGGATCCATTTGGTGTTATCCTCTCTTCTTCCTCCTCGCATGGTCCGTCTCCCAGCTCCGCCGCCGCGCGCGCGCCGTTGCGTGGTAGCCTCTGCTCCCCCGTCCGCTCGGTTAGAAGGATCATCTCTCCCGACCTCGCCGCGGAGGACGTCATCCCCGGCCCGGAAGACACCACGATACGTTCGGCAACTCTCTGCCTCTGTCTTGCACGGGATGTGTTTGATAGAATGTTTGACCGGATTTGTTCGTCAAATTTGTAGGAGAAACGATGGATTCCGATGCTCCATCCAGCGAGGAGTATGGACCGACGCAGCTTGATCAACTGATTCAAGAAGTGTTCTTCGATTCATCGGATTCGGAC
>CBMN010755497.1:1253-12506 GCA_000582825.1 Hordeum pubiflorum
AGCAGGAGGCGCTCCTGGAGTCCTACCGCTCTACCCGCGACATTCAACTCGCCTGCTGGCGGTACAGGCAGCGGGTGGCAGAGCTGGCGTTCGTGGCCAAGGACGACGACGAGGAGGGCGTGCCACTGTTCGGCGAGACCGACGACGAGGAGGGCATGCCACTGTTCGGTGAGACCGACGACAAGGAGGACAATACCGAGGCCGCGCCTAGAGAAGCCAGCGCGTCCGCGGGCGTCGCCGACAGCGATGAAAATTAGTGCACGGTAGGTCGCCGCCGCTTTGGTCTGAAGAAAACCACCACTGCTCCCCTCCCGTCGATGCCAAGCTTGGTGGGCTAAACAACGTTGGTCGATTAATCGATTGGCGGCAACGTGGAGGTGGACATCTGCGCTTGTCGGGTCTCCGAAGGAGGAGGTTACGGAGGTGGAGCTGGAGAACGCCGATGCGGAGCTGGAGAACGCGAAGTTTCAGTTCTCGGGGTTCATGGCCGGACACGGGGAACAGGCGCGGGCGACAATTTAGATTAGGTATTAACTATATCTCTAAAACCGAACTGATGTAAATGCAATGAAATTTGTCGTGTTTATATGAAATGCGTCGTGTTTGCATGAAATCCGGTCGTGTTTGCACGAATTTCGTCCGGATGGTTTGAGTTGTTTTCATGTATGCGGCTATGATTGGATGTCGTCCTTTCGCATCCATGTCCGCGGACTGGTCCCCTTGTCCATGAACGGATGCGGAAGAAAATTTACGAATTGCCGTTGGAGATGCCATAAAAGAACACATATAATTGTATACCACTAAATGGCTAATTTTGTGGGCGGACAAAAATCATTTGGTCAAACCCAAGCCGTAGGCTTACAACAAAGATGCTGCAAGATTAAGAATCTTGGGAATAGTCACATGTAATCTATTCCCCCTACAAATAAACCTACTTGACTTGTAGCAGTAATAGAGCTTGTAGATTAACATTTGATAATAATACTAGGCTGGTGATAGAAGAAACTATTGTCCTTGTGATGTAAACCAAGATAAGATAAGTAATACTCAAAGATGTCGTCACTATCTTTATCTCTACTATATATACTACTTAAAAGAATGTAAAGTTTCTGTTTCACCTTCTTCCTCCAATCTCTCTATATGTTTTCGTCTTTCTTCCCTTCTCTTGTTTGAATTTTTCCTCCCATCTCTGATTTATCTCCCAAATAACAATATTTTTGTAAGGAGAAAATAATAATATTATATGGGGGGATGCTATTCTACGCGCGAGCGTGACATCACTCGATTTCCGACCGGAACATAGGATACTATCCACCGCAAAAAAAAAAAAGGATACTCAATAGTCCTTTTATTTTTTGACAGGAGCTCAACTTTCCATTTAAGCAAACTGTGTGAGAGAAAAATTAAAGGACGCACCTGGCCTCACCTGTTGTAAATCATGGCAATTGCATAAAAAACTCGCTAAGATTTTAGCGCACCAATGTAGTAACAGATGTATAATCACAGTCTAATCTACTAGAATGTTTATACCCGTTCCAACGCACCAGCAATTATCTAGTAGAACTAAAAAGTTCGATGAGATCAACGCCCCACACTTGAATTTGCATGCCCTTCGCATGAAACTACTGTACACACTTCAAAATTACCATACTGTTTTTTCAACGAATTTCAAGGCAAAAAAAAAATACGACATTAAGTTCGTACTCAAGAGAAGCTTCTAACAATAACAAAGTACGCATTCAAACTTATGATGGAAGGAGGGATACAATCTACTTCCTCTATATCTAAATACTTGTTGTTGGGAAGAACTAGATACTGGTGCCCTGCTTCAGCAACAGTGGGATACAGTTGTATACTAGCATTCCTCCGGCTTTCCTCCCATTTATACCCTACTGTAAGCATTGACCAGCCCAAGCAGGCAGACAGGCAGCCACCCCATAAATACCCCGCGAACTAGTAGAGCCGTAAGAATCAGGCTTAAACAAAGCCGTGCGGTTCTGTACACACCAAAGCTGCCAGCAATGGACGCAGCGGCGGCCGCCGCGAAAGCGAAGGATGGCCATGGCGAGGAGAAGAAGGACGACGGGCACGGGAAGAGGGTGTCCTTCACGGGGATGTTCCGGTACGCCGACCGCACGGACCTGCTGCTGATGCTCGTCGGCACGCTGGCCGCGCTGGGCAACGGCGTGTCGCAGCCGCTCATGACGGTCATCTTCGGCGACCTCATCGACGCCTTCGGCGGCGCCACCAGCGACAACGTCCTCCACCGCGTCAACAAGGTGAGCTCGCCGTCTCTCTGATGGCCACCTCGGCTTCTCCTCGCCATCCCTGACAACGCACGCGAGAACCGCGTCCGTGCGGGCTACTCTGCTCGGCCGGTTCCGTTTCTACTTCCGAGAAGGCACCGGCGAGTCTTGTCGCCGTTCTGCTTCTTCTGCCATTAATTTGCATGCGCCTCCCGTGTTCTGCCTGGAGGAAGAAATGAATCTGAAGATGTTTTCTCCATCGCCCAAGCATGCACGCCGTTTTCTTAATTTTGGAACCCGGTTTAGAGAGAAAATTTGCGGCGGGTTTACATTGTGTTCTGTATTCAAATCATCACGTTTCTGCAGCAGCTTTCGGATCATTCCAGTTTACTGCAGCCTGCAAGTTTAACAAAGGGATTTCACGTAGATTAGCACTAATTAACATAACAAGAGATAGCTGCCACCCACCCCACATGTTGGGATCTCTCCTGATATGATAAATAAAGGATCTGAAGTTCTGCCCTGAGATCCGTGCGTTTTTTTTTTCTCTCTTCTGAAACTCTGAAACGGGATAGAGGTGATCCACACTGTCACGTTTGTTGCGTTGCACTTTCTTTGTCACTGTCAGTTTGCCGTCAGTATCATGGATACGAAAAAAACAATGTTGCAACAATTTCTAGCACCCGAGTTTTACCATGCATCAAACACCAGTCACTTCTTGACATAATATAGTTAGATCTATTTCCCTGCATACATTACATTGTTGTAAGACAGTAAAGACATGAATAAATTTTCACCCTGATATGTGATATCATTTCGTTCTTGCAGGCGGTCCTGAGCTTTGTCTACTTGGGCATCGGAACAGCAGTGGTCTCCTTTCTCCGTAAGAGCGTGGGCAGACTTTGTCAACTTCTTCACATGTGTTCGCTCCACCTGCATAGTTGCTGCTAGTTAACTTAACATGACTGCTCCCCCGCAAAAAAATAAAAAAATAAATAACATGACTGCTATCTTCCTTAGAGAAATAATGAGATTAAGAAAACTGAAAAGGACAGCTGATACCCTACTAGTATTTCAAATTTGTGAGTTGTCCTCATGGTGCAAAGTCCAACTTGTGTTCCTGAGATTCTTGTCCAAAGAGTATAGCATAACCGTTGAATATTGGAAATCTCATTGTCCACATGTTTTAATTTCAATACAAAATGATACATGAAGAAACATCCAGAAATTTGTGTATCTAGAATTCTAGATACAGAATTTTCTTGACGTAATGCAACTGAAGAAAATAAAATGAACATTTCCACATGTTTAGGCCTTATATAGTTCTCTTGTCAAGGTAGATTAACTGTCAATACAACTTATTGTCTGTGCAGAGGTGGCATGCTGGACAATTACTGGAGAAAGGCAGGCGACACGCGTCCGATCTCTATACCTTAAATCTGTCTTGAGACAGGATATATCATTCTTTGACGTAGAAATGACAACTGGGCAGATAGTTTCAAGAATGTCTGGCGATACTGTGCTAGTTCAGGATGCTATTGGTGAGAAGGTAAGGATTTTTCTCCAAGTCATCTGAAGAGCACATAAGCAAAATTGTGTTCATTACATTCCAACTCATATAAAATAACATAATTGTCTACTGCAGGTTGGCAAGTTCCTACAACTCGTGGCTACTTTCATTGGCGGTTTCGTGGTAGCTTTTGTCAAAGGATGGCTTCTATCTCTTGTCATGTTGGCATGCATACCTCCAGTTGTAATTGCAGGAGGAGCAGTGGCAAAAGTGTTATCTACAATCTCTAGCAAAGGTCAAGCATCATACAGTGATGCAGCGAATGTTGTTGAACAGACAATTGGAGCCATAAAAACAGTAAGCTCAGTTCGCGCATCAATTTAAATAATGGCTAGTTGAGACGTTCCTACGAAAAAGGAGGATGTGATTTCTTGAGTACTCACTAGTTATGTTGTTGCTATATCTGTAAAACAGGTTGCCTCTTTCAATGGGGAGAAGCAGGCCATCGGAGAGTACAATAAACTCATTAACAAAGCATACAAGACAACTGTCAAGGAAGGACTTGCCAATGGTTTTGGCATGGGTTCTGTTTTCTTCATATTCTTCTCTAGCTATGGTTTAGCCATATGGTATGGTGGAAAGTTGATACTTACTAAAGGATACACGGGAGGAGAAGTCATCAGTATCTTGTTTGCTATCATGACTGGGGCAATGTGAGTTATCCACCTTCAAGTGGAATTCATATCGTAATGATGCTTCACATCACATCGCTGGTAGTGATAATTTCTAATTGTGTTGCAGGTCTTTAGGTAATGCAACCCCTTGTATGACAGCCTTTGCAGAAGGACAATCTGCAGCACACAGATTGTTCACAACAATCAAGAGGAAACCAGAGATTGATCCTGATGACAAGACTGGTAAGCAGTTAGAAGATATCAAGGGTGATGTTGAGCTGAGAGATGTGTATTTCAGCTACCCAGCAAGGCCTGAGCAACTGATATTTGATGGATTCTCCTTGCATGTGTCTAGTGGCACTACAATGGCTATAGTTGGGGAGAGTGGAAGTGGCAAGTCAACTGTGATTAGTCTTGTAGAGAGATTCTATGATCCGCAGGCTGGTGAAGTTTTGATTGATGGGATCAATATTAAGAGTTTACAACTTGATTCCGTAAGAGGGAAAATTGGTCTTGTTAGCCAAGAGCCCTTGCTCTTTATGACCTCAATTAAAGATAACATTACATATGGCAAAGAAGGCGCAACAACTGAGGAGATCAAGAGAGCCGCTGAGCTCGCCAATGCAGCAAATTTCATTGATAAGTTGCCCAATGTGTGTCAAAATTTCAATAATTTATGCTAATCCAAGTTCTTCCATTTTAGTTGAGTGCTAATATTAATTTTATTTTGTACCAGGGTTATGATACAATGGTTGGCCAACGCGGTGCTCAGCTTTCAGGGGGGCAAAAGCAAAGGATCGCAATTGCAAGAGCAATCATTAAAAACCCCAAAATACTTTTGTTAGATGAGGCTACTAGCGCATTGGATGTGGAGTCAGAGAGGATAGTTCAGGAGGCACTGAATAGGATCATGGTGGACAGAACGACACTTGTGGTTGCTCATCGTCTAACTACTGTCAGGAATGCTGATTGCATATCAGTTGTTCAACAAGGAAAGATAGTTGAACAAGGTAAAGATTCCATTCTCATCACTCACCTTTTATAATCGCTTCTTTGGCATATTTTGACTAAACTGATCAATTTTCTACACAAATGAATGCTTCGTATAGGTCCCCACGATGAATTGGTAGTAAACCCAGATGGTGCATACTCTCAACTAATTAGGCTTCAAGAAAGCAATGAAGAAGAGCAGAAAGTAGACCATCGAAGATTGGATCCAAGGTCTAAAAGTACAAGTTTATCATTGAAGCGATCGATTAGCAGAGGTTCTGCAGGGAATAGTAGTAGGCATTCTTTCAACCTCTCCTTCGGGCTTCCTGGCACAGTTGAATTGCCTGAAGGAAATGATACACATGGGGAGAATCATACAGAGCAGGATGGCGAGGTTCCAAAGAAAGCTCCTATGGGACGATTGGCACTTCTTAATAAACCAGAGGTACTTATTATTCTGTTAGGAGCCCTAGCTGCAGCAGTTCATGGAGTGCTTTTCCCAATGTTCGGCGTGATGATTTCCAGTGCCATTAAAACTTTCTATGAGCCACCAGATAAACTCAGAAAGGATTCTAGCTTTTGGGGTTTGATGTGTGTGGTGCTGGGTATCATTTCGATAATCTCAATACCCGCAGAGCTCTTCTTGTTTGGAATAGCCGGAGGAAAGCTAATAGAGCGTATCCGTGCTATGTCATTTAGAAGCATTGTGCACCAAGAAGTCGCTTGGTTTGATGATCCTAAAAATTCCAGGTTTGTTACAGTTTTTCGTTTGGTCATTTCTTCCTCTAGATTCTGCGAGCTTTATTTTTAGGTGCTAACTGCCAAATTATATCTTACAGCGGAGCACTTGGTGCAAGACTGTCAGTTGATGCTTTGAATGTACGGCGTTTAGTGGGAGATAACTTGGCTTTAACGGTTCAGATTATCTCTACACTTATCACAGGGTTTGTCATTGCTATGATAGCTGACTGGAAGCTCTCTTTGATCATCCTCTGCGTGATTCCATTAGTGGGCCTTCAAGGTTATGCCCAAGTCAAGTTTTTGAAGGGTTTCAGTCAAGATGCTAAGGTAACCAATCAAAATAAGACGTTAGGCTATTTTTTTAGCGATATGATGTTCTGCAAATAATTACTACAACTAAATGATACTCCCTGCAGTTCCATATAAGTTGTTGCTTAGGACAGAAGCTTATTCTGATATATTTCATTAGTGGGTCTTCTGTTAGAACCACTAATTTATTGTAACATATTTAAAAGGTGCAACAAAAATTCTGCCTCTGCAAAATGACTCATTTGGGAAACTGGAGGGAAATTAGTAGAGCATTCAGTTTCTAACTGCGAAGCTAGAACTACAAGCTAAATACATGTGCTTTGCCACCAATAAAAAAAACTGTTCACGTTAAGCCATTCATTGGCTCAGACTGCCTCACGTCTCCCCTACGCCGTCATGCTCATCCCACTTCTGCCTTGGCCGGAGTCATGCCTCCATTCTTGCTCGGCTTAAAACCTTACTCTGTGCCCTTGGCTCCACAGTGACACCTAGTCGTACTTTCTTTTTGACCCATGCCATGCTCCATTTTTGTCTGAGAATTTATAGGAGGTAGTCAACTTAGTTCATTAAGGTCGATGTGTTCAGTTAGTTAGCTTGTTTTTATCTTTTGTTATACATTTTAGCAAGGTGGGAAACATAGGTGTGAACTACCATTACAAACTCCCATTATGTAACAGCAAAATAAAATAACAATTATTCAGTCAAGGCTATGAAGTAAAGTCATTTTCTTAAAAAAAAATTAGTAACAAGAATCTGCGTTTACTCCAGATAATTATTTTTCACACTCTGAAACTTGTTATGTCAATGATAATGAATTGCTGGTTCTCCAGATGATGTATGAAGACGCAAGTCAAGTGGCCACTGATGCAATTAGTAGTATTAGGACAGTAGCTTCATTTTGTTCTGAGAAAAGAATTACAAGAATATATGATCGTAAATGTGAAGCATCAATGAGTCAAGGAGTCAGAACAGGAATAGTTGGAGGCATTGGATTTGGTTTCTCATTCTTGATGCTGTACCTTACGTACGGTCTTTGTTTCTATGTTGGAGCACAATTTGTGCGCCATGGCCAATCAAGTTTTGGTGACGTTTTCAAGGTATGTAAATGCATTATTTCAAAAGTAATAATTCTTTCTTCTTCATATTAAGTTTTTTCAGTCTTAATCCCACCATCCTTAACCAGTCAATACTTTCACGAAGTGATTTCACATATTAAGTCATACATTGCAGGTTTTCTTTGCACTGGTTTTGGCAACTATTGGAGTATCTCAAACAAGTGCAATGGCCACTGATTCAACAAAAGCGAAAGATTCAGCTATTTCCATATTTGCTTTATTGGACCGAAAGTCTGAAATTGACTCAAGCTGCAATGAGGGTTTGACATTAGATGAGGTCAAGGGCAACATCGATTTCCAGCATGTCAGCTTCAAGTACCCAACTCGCCCAGATATTCAGATCTTCAGTGACTTTACCCTGCACATTCCCTCTGGCAAGGTTAGCCCACTTTTTTCTACCCAAATCACAACTGTTATATCTTCTACAGTGATGTACATATCAGCTTACTTTCGTTGTGGTCTTATATAGACTGTTGCCCTTGTTGGAGAGAGTGGTAGCGGCAAGTCAACAGTAATTGGACTGTTGGAGCGATTCTACAATCCCGATTCAGGCACCATCTCATTGGATGGAGTGGAAATCAAGAGCTTAAACATCAATTGGTTGAGGGACCAAACGGGACTTGTGAGCCAAGAGCCTGTACTCTTCAACGATACAATCCGTGCCAACATAGCCTATGGTAAGGATGGGGAAGTTACTGAGGAGGAGCTCATTGCAGTCGCAAAGGCATCCAATGCGCATGAGTTCATATCAAGCCTTCCCCAAGGATATGACACCACGGTTGGGGAGAGGGGGATACAGCTGTCCGGTGGCCAGAAGCAGCGGGTGGCAATTGCAAGGGCCATACTGAAGGACCCTAAGATACTACTCCTTGATGAGGCGACCAGCGCCTTGGATGCTGAGTCCGAGCGGATTGTGCAGGATGCATTAGACCACGTGATGGTCGGCAGGACCACGGTTGTTGTGGCACACCGCCTCTCGACGATTAAAGGTGCTGATATCATTGCGGTTCTCAAGGATGGTGCAATAGTTGAGAAAGGAAGGCACGAGGCGCTGATGAACATAAAAGACGGGGTGTACGCTTCACTAGTAGAGCTTCGTTCAGCGTCATCATAATACCTAGGATCAGTTTTGGTTCCTATCCCTACACACATTGTACATCTTCCCCTGACCCCCCTTTTGTTGTTGGTGTTGCTGTAAGCCTGTAACTGCCCTACATTATTGCTGTAAGCCTGTAACTGCGCTACATTATTCTTTGGGACTTGAAGAGGAATCCGAAAACTAAAATGAAATTTATTGTGTCTATGTAGCGTAAGATTGTAATCATTTTAGAAGGAAATCTTGTGCTTCTGATTTTGATTCTGATTTTGAAATGTAACATTTCCCACGTCGATGCGTAAAAGAGTGTAATGTTCTGCTGTACATAATGCCTAACATAAATATTTGGAGACCGCCTTGTAAAATGTTGACATATCTTGGTCCCTCTGCAAACTTTTATAAGACGTTTTAGATATAGATCACTACTTACTTTACAAGAGTATAATATGAAGACTCTCTATCGGTCATCTTAAGATGTCCCAGGTATCTTCTGTTTAGAAATTGATCATACTGCACGTAAATTTGTACTGTATGAGTGTCTGACAAGAACCAAGACTTACCACGGCACCAGCTGCGTCGTTACAGTCGGGAACTCCGAACGACGAACAGCCGCGCCTAGCGAGATCCTGACCGGAGCCCGTCAAGGCGGGACTTGGGGGCGGAGCAGCATACTTCCCAGGCGGGTCGGCGGTACCTCAGGGGAGCAATGTCGGGGGGCGGCGCCCGGCGCGGGGGTCATACGAGGCGGGCGGCGATGGCGTGACAGCTTAGTGGAGGCGAGGGCGGCGGGGTAGGCGCGCAGCTGAGGGAGGGGCACGAGACGGTGCAGTGCCTGAACTGTTGTCTGTGTGGCGCACGCACGGACTCTTCGTTCGATCGATCCCTCGCATGTTCTGCCGATTATTTATGTTTTTTTTTTTTTTGAAACCGAGTGATTGTGTCTTTTTTCTTCTTCTACTATAATGCTGAGTGTTTGTGAGTTGAGAGGCTTCTGATTGCTGAATTCTTCTTATGTTAAAGTGATCAGCTGCACGCCACGATACAGTTGTGCCCTTCTTCGGACCTGTTGCACGACCAAAATATGGCCCAATTCTTTTCATCAGATTATGGAGAATTCAGTTTGGAGAATCTTGAGCATAAAGAACTCGACTAGTCTTTCAAAATCTCGACAGGATTCTAAAGAATCCTAGTGCAATCTAAAATCTTCAAAATACCTGGTTTTTCCTAGAATCTCGAGATTATGGAGAGTCCCTCAAAAGAAAACGTTTTAAAAATAGAAACGTACCCCTATCATATGAAGTAATTACACCCGAAATGCCACCGAAGGCTATAGCCGCTGGACCGAGCAGTTTTCTCGAGCGAGCGCTCCACTCGCTCGACTCGTTCGCATCGGGGGGAATCCCACGCGCCGGCTAGGGTTCCCGCGTCGCTCCCGCCGCTGCCGGCCAGGCCCTCCCGGAGCCGGTCACGCTCCCTCCCATCGTCGCCAGGCCCACCCGCCGCTGGCCCGACCCTCCAGCCGCCGGCCTTTGCTCCCTCCCGCTGCCGCCGGCCAGGCTCCCGCCGCCTCCAGCCAGGCCCGCGCCGCCGCCAGGTTTGTCTCCGCCCGCACCCGACGAGGGTGCCAACTCCCTCGACGGCCACGCCCATAGTGAGGCACACCTTTCCCATCTCTCTGTTGCAAAATAGCTAGATTGATTAATAGATAGATTGATTTATGTTGCTGATGCTGGTAGATGGATGGATGGTGTTGGTAGATGCAAAATAGCTAGATTGATTTATGTTGTTGTTGCTTGTAGATGGATGGATGGTGCTAATTCTGATTGTGCTATTGTCAATGCTATTGTGTTTTTGGTATTAATGTTGTTGTTTCCTACTGTATGAACATGCTGTTACATTGATTGTTCTCTTGTTCAATGCTAATGTTGAATGATAATGGTAGATGGAGAAAGTCAAAGAACCCAAAGCAAATTGGGATAATGGTAAATCACTTTCCTTACTGTTAGAAACAACAAAGTGTTAACAATTCATCAAACAACTTCCGTATAAGGGTAGTACAGACATTTCAACACACAACACTTTCCAGAATCTCAAACTACAATCTCTGAAAAGAACTCGACGACAGATTCTGGGAGAGTTTTCCAGAATCCTGATTCTGTGGAATCCTGCCTAAAAAGAACTGGCCCTATGTCCACGACCACGAGCTGCGGGCTGTGTGGAGCTGAGGATTCATGGCAACATTCCCTATTTCATTACAGTGTGGCACGGTGTGTGTGGGCACTCCAAGACCCAGAGTTAGTTGAAGCTTTAAACAGTACCACGGAGCCCGATGCGAAGAGGTGGATCATTGCTCTCTTGGACATTCTAACCCCTGATGAGTTCACCCAGGTTCTATTGACACTGTGGTCGGTATGGTATGCAAAACGGCAGGCGCTCCACAAACATATATTCCAGTCGCCTCAAGCAACACATAATTTCATTATAAAGTATTTGCGCGAACTGAAGGAATGCATATTGGAAATATGCCCTAGAGGCNNNAATAAAATGGTTATTATCATATTTCTTTGTTCAT
>CBMN010755501.1:0-10129 GCA_000582825.1 Hordeum pubiflorum
CGAGATTGGAGCACACCAAATGCTCGCTCGACATCCTTCGTGCGAGCCTCCTGACACTTAGCAAAGTGTGACTTCTTGCCTCCTGCCACGGGGTTTGAGATAGTCTTCACAAATATGGACCATCTCGGATAGATGCCATCTGTTAGATAGTATCCCTTGTTGTAGTGGCGCCCATTGACCTCGTAGTTCATCGGAGGAGCATGACCTTCAACAAGCTTGGCAAAGACATTCGAGCACTACAGTACGTTGATGTCATTGCGAGTTCCTGGCATACCAAAGAAGGAGTGCCAAATCCAGAGGTCCTGTGTGGCCACTGCCTCAAGTACCACACTGCAAGCTCCTTTTGGCGCCTTTGTACATCCCCTGCCAAGCAAATGGGTACTTTTTCCATGCCCAATGCGGGTGGGCGGCGCCGGGATCGGCATGGCGGCGAAAGGGGCACTCGCTTCCGGTGGCGTGCGGGACGAATGGGGGCGGGGAAAAGGCAGTTCTCGCCTTACAGTGGTGGCCCACGCGCCACTTTTCCTTTCGCTGGAGCCCCCAAGTGTTCCCCAGTGGGCTGGGTTCGACCTGGGATCGCCGGCCCAAAAAATGGGCCCAACCGGCGGAATTCGACATCCGGGGGGCGCGACTGGTTTTTTTTTGGACACCGGCAATAAAAAAGGTGCCCGAGGGGTTTGTTAGGGGTGCGGTTGGAGATGCTCTTAGTTTCACTAGACCAGATGTACGTCTTGAACTGGTCCCCATGCCACTCGACCTTATTCCCCTACTGGTTAGCACACGTTTTGTAAACATGTGAAAAACACATAGAGGAAAAGGTTCACCGAAATCACCCAATCCAAAGGGAGCAAATAGTACATGCCTTGTTCTAGCCCCTAATAACATATCAGTAGTTATTTAATACTATTTCTAGCCACCAAAACAGAGCTAAATTAATTCACCACACAACAGATCAGCTCGATCATGTGCGAATTGACCACAATACTTAACATATGGCGCGCCACATCATCGAGTCGTCCATTCAACTTAAAATTACAGAAGAAATAACATGAAATGATCTAGTTGCCGAATGAAGAAAGAATCAATCATTTTGTCGATGATCTGGTAAATGCTGCAATTTCTAAGAAAATAATGTTTCATTGTTGACTTGATTCAAGAGGAAAGTGTCATTTCTGAACAGAGAAGCTATCTTAAATACTTGAGAGAATATCCTCGCTTGTGTCATTCCAGAACAGATTGACTCTGCATTGCCCTTTTGAAACAATGCTGCAGATATGCCATGCTGTCACTAGAGTGTAATGAGCAAGATGCATCCAGCTGCTATGTGATGCCGCACTGTCCAGGGCGGCGGACTCCCGGCCGGTGGTTCCAATGCTAGCTAAGGCGCCACGTCCGTCTGGAACTCTTCCTGTACCGGTGAGTGATCCATGCGGCCAAGCTAGGATGGCTGAGTGATTGCACTAGTCCACTGCTTTGGCAACTTTCTGATTGCTTGTACTGAAACTATTGAACTATGAACGTTATGCAACTCCGAGGCCAAGAAAAACAGATGGTGGCCGCGCGCCAAGACATCGTTCTGGGTGGCCGGACAAACTCCTCATCCGCGGCCACACATCAAGACGCGTCCAACAGCTCCGTCATGCAGGCGCCAGCGACGGCGATGGCGATCTGTCAGTCTACGACTTCCTCTATCACCGTGCGTGTGAGATGCATGGGTACATAAGTATTCAGAATATACATGTGCATAGTTCTGTGCTAGCTTGGTTCATATACATTCGATGCAAGCCACTATTATATATAGCGTTAGTTGTAGAACTGAATTTGAATGTACGCAAATTAATAATGTTGAATTATGTTGTTTGAACGCCAGGAGGAAAATATGGTATTCTGTAAATCGACAAACAGGGCGATGGGCGAGTCAAACCGTGAGCCTATGACGCCGAAAAGTATGTTTACCGATGATACCGACTTGGACATTGTCGATGTTGATAAAGGAGAAGAAAATTGTGTAACTAACGTGTTGGTGTATCTATCTTTTAGTATGCAAATGTATCAGCTCATTTTAAAATAATTGGACTACAATGCTGATGGTGTTGGTGTATTTCTTGTGTGTAACATGATAATCCAAATGCATCTTCAAATCAGATTGTGTCAAAGGAGGGAATGTGCTTTGATTCTGAAGAAGAGACATGCAAGTTCTATAACGCGTATGCAATGCACCCCCATAATGCCCCATAATGTTCAACCAGTTGTATTTTTCCACTCATCCGGCATGTGTACTTTGTTGTAGTTATAGTTTTTAAGGAGCAACAACAATTGTGTTGGTGTTAATGATGCTAAATGTTAATCAATGCCATCATGAATGGTGGTTTGTTTTTAAAATGTTCCAAAATCTCTTTATTTCTGGGTTATGACAAAATAGAGCAAAAGGGGAGCAGCACCTCGATAAATCTAAAAAAACTTTCCAACAAAAATATCTAATAAATAAAAACTACTTAAGTGCAAAAGCATGCATGCGAAGTACACACATCTCTATCCGGTGACTTGTAAGGAGGAGCCCGGCAACACACCCGCCTCCACTTGCGCACACTACCGTCAGTTTCTTTCTCTACTAGATCATCGATGACGCTCGTTACTGCGTCCATCCATTTTTAATATTTAATGCTAGGTCTTGATGCAAATATGTGGTCATTTTACTTCAAGTTAAAGCAGTGGCAGTATTATAGAATTTTGATTGCATTTAAAGTGCAGGATGTGAATTTTAATTGACCGGTGCTTATTTGCTTTTTATTGGACTGGTTGTGGCCCTCTTATCGTGCTAGACTATTTTTATAATATAGAATGATAAGCAATTTGCACATATATGGATACACAAAACATAGAAGTTAAATTTGCATGGTTTGTACAAATTTCTAAGAAAATATACACAAATCAAATTATAGTGCCACAATATAGATGGATTTTATAGTTAAAGATTAGTTGATTTGAAATGAAGGCTAAATCATTTAATAAAGTACATGAAAAGATGGATAATATGTTTGCTAATAAAGAATCAGTCCTTTCACCTTAAAAACAGTGATTGGAATGCAAGATAGAATATTACGTTTATACTCACACATGCAATGAAACAAATTGTCCTGCATAATAGAATATATAAAGAAAAAATAGGAAGAGTGTAATCCTAGGGCCTAGAAAAATATCTCTACAATTATCCGAGAGGTGACAAAGTAATATGAGAGGATTCCAAACAACATCAGTATACACATAAGCTCAGCAGAACCAAGATTAAAACAAATAACAACGCGTTCTACATATAGCCTGTCAGAAGCTTATGTTATAACTTTTCTTCTTTTCTCACCATTGTAAAACGCTGAACAGATTGACATGGAATTCAAGGGCTAAAAACAAAATACATATTGTTCAGGCATAAACGTTTCTTTCCCTAGCTATGACAATGATAGAATTTGAAAAAAAAATGGGTTGACCTATCATATGATGCTCCAAGCATACGTAATTGTGTCAATGTGTGGACCTGCCAAAAAGATGATTGATCCAGAGAATGCTGCAATGTGAGAATCGACCGGCTAATAAAAGTATGTCGTAGCACTGAACCAAAAACTCATCTTGATAAATGAAGTTAACATGGCAATCCGTTTCATGGCATAGCCTATCGATACAGAATTTAAAAAATTGTACTGCTATATAGAAATCTTCCCCTTTAATTGAAGACAGAATAGACCATAAATCCTAGAAAAAGTCACTTATCAATATGATTATTTACTCTGTTAACCAAACTTGACTGCACTACTTGTGACACAATAGGCAATGGGTAAGAAATCAAAGCTTACCTCATATTGTAATTTCTCATGCCCTACATCATACTACAGCTTTCTCTCACACATGAGATTCTTTTGCACCACTATATGATATAAAGGGAAGCATTTTTGTTCGATATATTTGCTACAGTGAAAATAGTAACACATGATCAGTCAGGTAACAATCTATAATAATCAACATAATGTAAGTAGATGTCCATTTGAACTAAGGTCAATACTGCCAGGTTGCGAGCAATACCAAGAACATATTTTGGTGCCATGGACATAGTACACGCTTTCTCTGCATTAGAATCTACCACTGTATTTATCAGCCATCATGAAGCGTAGCAGACCTATGCAGCTGTGCCAACATGGTCTATTCCAGGAAACCACATAGCATCATAGCCTGACATCTGAATCATAGCTCCCTGAATTCCTGTCAATCCAAAGAGACAAAAGAACATCAACACCAATATTGAGTTACTTGACAACGAACAAAAGAGCATCAACATAAATAATCACTCCCGCAATTAGCACTGTAATTCCATGGTCAATGTGACGGTTCCTGTCACATTTGGGGTGCGTTTTGCTGAGGAAATTGGTAGCATACACTTTGCTTGCAAAAAGAGAACGGAACAATTAGAAATAGTTCACGAGAGGATCCAAGTTTCATTAGAGCAAACGTTTCCATCCTTTGGTCAATAACTCATCTCATTGCATATTCTAACCATGCACGATCCATGTTGCGGTTCTGAATAAAAAATGACTGATGTTCATGCATACATTGAGCTACATGCGTTCATGACAATGCCCTTGAACTCTAATAGCATAAATGCAGAATTTCTCCTAGAGCACATATATATGGAATAGTATAACTATTCAGAAATTGAGTATGGTTATGAAACGGGCCTCATGACATCTTCGAATCTGGGAAATTGAAATCTAATCCACTCAAGAAATTCCCTGTGTTGAATCTCGGTGCATGTATATGTGCATGTACTGTCAAGAAAGACACCCTTTGGGGACTGCAGTGGCTCTCTGTAGTGAAATATTAAAAAAGCCATCTCAGTTCTTCACGGATGAAAGATTGCTAAAGAATTCTCTCCCTCTACAAACAAAGGCACTGAATGGATGGATACACGGAAAAGCACAAAGGAAAGAACAAGAGAGATTTCAGATAGTACTCCCTCTGTAACTTAATATAAGACGTTTTTTGACACTGTCATCGACTCTAAAAACTTCTTATAAAAAGTTACAGAGGAGTACTATTTATGTATGCAATTTGTTGATAGATTTCATGCCAACACAAGAAATCATATTTCAGTAATTAAGCACCTATCGAGAGCTAGTAGGTGACTCATTGGCTACCAGTATTGGTAATCTA
Source organism: Hordeum pubiflorum (assembly GCA_000582825.1). NCBI lineage: Eukaryota > Viridiplantae > Streptophyta > Magnoliopsida > Poales > Poaceae > Hordeum > Hordeum pubiflorum. The sequence goes on from CBMN010755501.1 coordinate 5,200, forward strand.
CACCAGCAGCAGGTAAATTTGATTATAGGACTGTTTTTTCACAAGAATCAAGTGACACAGATGCTACTGTTTCTCCCTAAATCACAGTTGGTTTTGTAATAGCAGCGAAGACTCTTCGACCAATCTGGGCGAACTATTGCATCTACTCAAGTACCCATAGAGCATCTTCCGTCTACAGCTACCTCCATGGCGGTCCTCGTCGTGGTGCTCGCAGCCGCCGTCGACTAAAGCAGAGTTTATCCCCTATCTCCAGGATGCAATCAAGGGATCTCTCTCTCGCGCGGCGATGAGGGGAGCAGCGGCGGCGCATCTAGGTTCGCTCCAGGCCGAGGTCAGAAGGGTGCGGGGAGCTGGCACTGCAGGCGCCAGGGAACCTCCCCCTAGCGCCCACGCGCTAACCCTGGTGGGCCGGCACATTAGTATCGTCAAACAAAAAAAAAAACATGAATTCAAAAATGTTTATGCATTTCGCAAAAAAGTTCATGACTTCGAAAAAAAGTTCATCAATTTTCAAAAGTTCCTTGAATTTGAAAAACGTTCAGCAAAAATGAATAAAAGGTATGGAATTTTAAAAAAAGTTCATTGAACTTGAAAAAATGTTCATCAAACTGGACAATAGTTCATTGCATTTGAAAATTTACATTGATTCTGAGAAAGGTTCATCTATTTTGAAAAAAAGTTCACCGATTTTAAAAAACGTTCATCAAACTGGAAAATAGTTTATTGAATTCGAAAAAAAAACATCGATTTTGGAAAAAGTTTATCTATTTTGAAAACAACTCACCAATTTTGAAAACAAAGTTCATCAATTTTGAAAAAAATTCATCGAAGTTCGTCGAATTTGAAAAAAAGTTCATCATTTTTAAATAAAAATCATCGTATTAAAAAAATCATGTTTTTTTTGGGGAAAACCGGTGTATTTAAGAAAATAAAAAATGAAAAGAAAGAAACAAGAAAAAAAGAAAAAGCAAAAATGCGAATAGAAACGAGCGAACTGGAAAACTAAGGAAGGTAATAAAAGGGAGAAAAAGCATTCATGCACAAAGCGAAGTAGCTAGCCTACTGGTTACTGGTGTTTGTCTTGGAACACAGGTCTTTCGAGTTCGATCCCCACCGCCCGCACATTTTGGGCCGAGACGGGTGTGGGCGTCGCGAGGACCGTGATGGGTTATATGTGCTCGGTCAGGTAAATGGGCTGTCCAACCCAGTTTGTTAGAGGTCTTGGTTTTTTCTTCTGGAACAGCAAGCCCTTAGGACAGCAAATCCGACGGCTAGGAACATCCAAATCGTTGAAACGGACGGCCAGAAATGCAAAACGCTAAGAGGGTTCTCTTTAGGCTTAATTTTACTGTCCAAAAAATGTTGTGTTTGGCTTTTCCATCTTAACGACCACGCAGACGACTGAATGGTAGAGTATGTGCAGCCAGAACCCCGTCTTTAGGGAACCCACACCGGGTGAAGGGCAACATAGATCTTGGGAAGTATCTCGAAGCTACTGCTTGCGAACACTTCACTATGTCCCCCGTCCCCCATGAGCGACAACGATGTGCAACTATTTTGACTACAACACCTTCATATACATGGACAATATGCTGCTACGAAAACGTCAGAGCTCTGCGGGTCTCCTGATGCTTATGTGGTGGTTGAGTTTTTGATTTACCCTTTTTGTAAATGGGATAAATATACCTTAGAGCATTTACAGCCAGGCGCCTTAAACTCCACTCAAATGTCTGGGCGGACGGCCCAACCACTGACCGGTCAAAAAATCTGACCCAGACGAACACCTCAAACCGGTCCCAAACGCGCTGACCGGCACCCCGCATATCCAGCCTGGGACAAATAGGGGGTGGGCAGGACATGATCGGGCGAGTCCTCCACATCGGACCCGCCCCACCCGGCTCCACATATATTCGGACGCATCCACTCCCCGGATCAACCCTAACTACTTCACTTTACTTCCCTCCACTACACTCCGCCACCCATGATCTCGTTCGATGATCTCCTTCCTTCTCTAGCATGGCGGGCAGCGGATCCGAGTCATACACCTCCAGATCCGTTGACTCCGAGCTCATTCCACGCGGCCCCGATGAGGAGATGGTCGTCTGACTTGCGCCCCGCCGCTCCCGATAGGCGGCCACCCGATGGCAACGCTAAGACTCCTTCCGTCGAGAATGCATTGCGTTTTCACAAATGGCGCATGGATCCGCCGCTGCCTCACTGGAGGCGGTGTGGCTCGTCTGGCGTCCGAACACGGCAGCGAATACGCAACCGCTTCGTTGACTCGCCGAGGCGGAGGTGAAAGCATGGGCGTCGACTGATGCAAATACGGCGCGACATGCCCGCCGTGCGAGGCAGCATGTGCGAGAGACGATAGAAGCCCTCGTGGTGGTGGACGTTAGCGACGCGGAGTCGCATTCTCCCGGCCCCCATATGGTGCACCAGTCCGGGCGCTGCAACTGCGTTGTGATGGACGTCGCCTGATCCTCCCAGGATGGATTCATCATCAATCTCACATCCATCGACACTGTGAAGGTTCCGGACTCCGACGAGGAAGAGTGGGGCATGGGAGACGGTGATGCCTTGAGTCCCGAGCCGGTGCGTGTCCCATGTCCTACTCTACCTTGTCGGCGACTGGAGAAACACTTCGAGGGGCGCAACCAACAGTCAGACGAGCTCTGCTTAGTTTAGGTTTCATGTTGTATGTAATAGTATAGACTTGATGTTTCTTAATTGAGGTGTTCGGTTGTGGAAGAGATTATTTGAGTCATGGCCGGTCATTGTCGTGCAGACGCGTTTGAGGGGTCGGATTTGTTGTATCATTCTATAGGTGGTCTAAGTTCCATTGGTAATATATTGAAAGTCTAGCTTGCTTTTGTTTATTGGTTTGTCCGGTTAAATTATTTCAGAATTTTTCGGTGTTAGGCTGGTTGTAATGAATAGTATCATAAGTTAGTATCATGCATATAATAATAGTGTATGATACTACCTTCCTAATGCATAGTATCATATAATAGTATCATAGATCACTTCATTTATTGTCATGCATGACACATAGTAGTATAACATTTATTATGATATGGTATCATGATATGATACTCAAACATCTCTTTCTTCATTTAATTCTATGCCACCTCATCAAAATTGCCTAGTTGGTATTGTGCTTAATTGCCCACAAAGTAACAAACACATGCGTAACAGCGATAGCTCTTGGTATCGAATCTATATAGAGCTGCAGAACACCCTCAAGTGGAGACGGTGAGATGAAATTACAATATACGTATTGTGTGTATAGAAAGGATATATAGTTGGTCATATAATTATTATTATATTCTCACTCTGTTCTATGCTGGTGTCTTTACTGTAGGCATAAGAGGATTAACCAGACTAACATAATTTCTCACCATATTTCATAGTTTTAAATAACTTGCTATGGCATTCAATGTTTGGTACTAAATCAATGATATAGCGCGCTAAATGGCGCTAAATTGTACATGACACGTTTAGCGCGAGGTCCTTCCAAACGCTATAGTGGCGCTATAGCGACACGTTGAACGTGAGGTCCCTCAAAACTCTATAATGACGCTATATCACCGAGATAGCACACTATTTAAAACTATGCTATATGTTTTGACGGTAGTGGCCCAATCGGGGTTACCAACAGGGGATGGGTTACTGTTTCAATTTTTTTATTTGAGTACAAATTGGTTCTTAATTGATTCAGTTTGAGATTATAAAACAACGGAGCTATAGAAACAACAAGAGTAATCATACTATATATGATACATAAGAGTTATATATGTACTATATGCACCAAAAATTCTTTTATTTCCAGTTTTACCAATAAAACTATATTTAAAAATAGATTTAACTCAAATAAAAAAACTATTCCAGTTTGAACGGCACCTAAGTCTCTTTTTAGGAAATCCCTAAGAAATAATTACAGTAAATGCAAGATGGGACATCTTGGATACGGTCTTGAAGGAGTTTGAGCAAGATTTCCAAATGGAGACATATGGATAGAGCTCCTAATTAACACGACAAGACAGATGACCCAATCGATAGCGTCAAACGGGCACACCACGTGTTTTCAGTGCAGTTGGTTGTTAGAGACTACTCCCTCTGTTTTTATTTATTTCACATATTAGGTTTGTCCAAAATCAAATTTTATATAGTTTCAACAAGTTTATAGAAAAAATTATTAATATATACACCATCAAATCACTACCATTGAACTCATCATTGCATATATTTTTACATCGTATAATTTTTTTACTTAAATGTTCATATTGTTTTCTACAAACTTGATCAAATTTTACAAAATTGGACTTCAGTCAAAGCTAATATGCGGAATAAGGAAAAATGGAGGAAGTACTACTCAAAAATAGTAAAGGCATGGTGCTCAAGCACTTAACAAAAACATAGCACCGTGCAATCACAACATCATCATCATCAACAACAACTGCACAACTACTTAATTACGGTATGATAACTCGTACTACTAACTAGGTCACGCAGCCGCCGCCTCCTCCTCCAAAAAAGGCTAGGGTTCGTGCCTCTCGCTGGTGCCGCAACAGGTCCGCCTCGTCTCCAGTGGCCCTAGGGCCATGGGGGCGCGGCGGACCCTGACAAGGGCCGGTGGGAGGGCTCCGTTGTTAGTCGTTCCTTTAAGTTTTGTTAGGGTTTGTGTCCTGTTCAGGAAGACGAGACGGCGGCGGTTCCCTGAAGATGGAATAAAGATCTCCCCGCCTAGCCCCCGTTCCGGTGATGCGTCTAGCATCATTGGTGGGCGTGTGGAGGTGTGTCTCCGGCGGATCTATTCTCGGTGGATTTTCTCGGATTTGGTTGTTGTTCGTCTACGTTCGTGTGTCTTCGGGTTAGATCCTTTCGATCTACGTTATTCTTCATCGGTGGCGGTTGCTGTTCTGGTGCG
>CBMN010755503.1:0-11138 GCA_000582825.1 Hordeum pubiflorum
GGTTACGCCCCAACAAAAATCTTTTGGGTTTCATCTCCATAAGAGTGGCTGAGTTTTGACGTTGGCTCACCAAGCCTAACACAACCCTCCTCCTTTACCTGGGCCAAGCTCACTTGCCATATTCGTAATTCTGTTTCTTCTCATTTTATACTATCACCACACGGAATTTGGAATTAGAAACAAAGACCTATTTTAATTTACAAGAATAAAATGCAGACACTCTCATGGTAAGTAATTGTCATAGTTGCCTCTCATCCATCTATTCTCTTGCCTCGGGCAGCATTGGTTAGCGATATGTAGTCAAAGAAGCTTGAGCTCAATATATATAAGTAAATATATAAGTTGGAGGCAATAAATTGATATCCTGATGCATGCTGGGACCATAAAAAAGTAAAGAACAGTTCTTTTAGTAGCTATGCTTTACAAATTCTGAAACAAACTGCGCTAGGGCAAATGCACTTCGGGAGCTTTTATGTGGGCCACTTACCTTGGACAATTAGGCTCGTCCTTTGTCTGAGTTTTGGTTGCATTGTTTTCTGTGTGGTGTGAGTTCTTAGTTTGTTCCTTAGGGGTGTGTCTTGAGGTGTGTTTGGGTTGAGGGAGTTTCTGCCCCCACCCTTGTAGATATTTCTTTCTTCTTAATGAAATGATACGCAGCTCTCCTGCGTGTTTGAGAAAAAAATCTCAAACAAAATAAGGATGCAAGGGTTTCTAGGATATAAAGCTCACTGTATTGGTAAGAATGTGTTCATATTTAACCGCAGAGTCTATCTATATATGTTACACTTACACTTCATATCTACTGTGGGGTGGATTAATGAGCTGCTCGGCTCGTTAAGCTTGTGCTCGTTAAGGCTCGGCTCGTTAAGCTCGCTAATATTAACGAGCAGAAAACCCTGCTCGACTCGGTTCATTTGAAGCTCGTTAAGCTCGTGAGCGCTCGTCAACAGATTCTGATGTGTTGCGGTCTACATGATGAGCGTTTAGATGTGGTTTTTAAGAATGAAGATGGTGACTACAAAGGGGAGTGCACTAGTTTGTTGCCTCCTATGTAGATTAGATTGAGTAGATGGGCTGAGGTGCTACGAAACTTCTGTCATGTAAGATAAAAATATGTGTTATGTTGTTACTAACGAGCTTAACGAGCTACTCGTGAAACTCGTTAGCTCGTTCGTTAAGCTCGTTAAGCTTAACAAGCTGAAATCGATGATTGGCTCTGTTCATTAAAAAGCAAGCCACAAGCTTAACGAGACGAACTATCGAGCGCTCATTAAACTCGCGAGCTACGAGCTTTTGGTCCAGCCCTATATCTACACTCCTGCAGTTTATTGGCATTCCTGTTAATTATCCAAATTTTATTTTCTTTGTTCGGTCAATTGTGCTTTAACGTTAAAAGGAATCTTTTGAGGCAATGATGTGTATGTATGCCACTGTATGCCTTTACTTTTTCTCTCGAATAATTTCTCACAGTATGATTTAAGTAAAGAATTCAGAAAATGTTCTGCTAATGCAGGTAGTGAATTTTCTTCCGCGCGCACTTTTTATTAATAGAACTGGGAGAGGTATTATTTTATCAGAGTATCATAGTGAGGTTGAGGAGCATTTACATCCAACTGATCCTCCAAAAGTGTTCCAATGGCGTTCAGAATTTGGAAACGAATTTTTAAAGGTTATTAACTTTGAACTGGTACCTTTTGCATACTTCGTGTTAATGTTTAGTTTATTAAGTTCTTCATTTTCTTTACCTTTCTCCATTTTGTATGCTTGCAGTTGCGGATGGAGGGATACAAATGGAGTACACCATTTAGCATTGATGCTAATGGAGTTATGTGTGTGCTCATGAATAGTGTTACAGGAAATGATCAAGTTCTTGTGCGGGTAAATGTTAGAAGTGGAACAAAAAGTTCACGTTATGAAGTTGTATTTCAACTCGCTTGCTGGTCCAGCCCATACAGGTACAGCTACTTGTCATATTTAAGTCATTATTATTTCTTACACTTACTAAACAAATTAAAAATCACGTACACAGGGTGGAGAATCGCTCCATGTTCTTGCCTGTACGATTTCGTCAAGTTGGTGGTGATGATTATTCTTGGCGTAGTCTGCCTCCAAATTCATCAGCTTCCTTTTTCTGGGAGGATCTTGGCAGAAGGCGTCTGTTGGAGGTATTGGTAGACGGAACTGATGCTACGAGCTCCATGACATATGATATTGATGTCATCATGGATCACCAGCCACTAGCTACCTCAAGTGGGCTTAAGAAGGCCTTACGTATTACTGTTGTCAAGGAAGGCAAATTGCATGTTACGCAAATCAGTGATTGGCTGCCAGAGAATAGAACTCGAGGACAGATAACTGAAAGACTATTATCACCAATCTTTCAGCCATCAGAGGTCGATTGTGGGCAGTCATCTCATGATCTTGATGGTGAATTTCATGTTACTTTGGAACTAACAGAGCTGGGCATATCCATAATTGACCATATGCCTGAGGAAGTTCTTTACCTCTCGCTGCAGCAATTATTACTTGCCTACTCATCTGGAATGGGTTCTGGAATCAATAGGTATAATGTACTCTCGGGCTTTTGCTTTATTACTTTCTCACTGCTATTTTTCTTGTTTTCTCACCTTCCTCCATGATTAGATGTTTTAAGCACTCTTTCAATGGTAGGTTTAAAGTGCGAATGCACTGGATTCAAGTGGACAATCAATTGCCTTTTGTTTCAATGCCTGTCCTCTTTTGTCCTCAGAAGACTGACAATCAATCAGACCATGTGCTCAAATTCTCTATGACGATGCAGACCAATAATTCTCTAGATTTTTGTGTTTATCCATATATTGGTGTGCAGGTGAGCTGATTTGTTTAACATGGTTTATCGGGAAATGTTCTTTGGATTCACACAGCTATTTTAGTTACTTATAATTTTACAGGCTTGTCATAGCTTGTACTATCTAGTAGAGATTTAGTTTTCTCCCCTATAATCTTGAATGCTTCATTCTGGACAGTGATCATGTAGATATTATGATGTCTTTAATATTATTTTCCAATAACAGCTGTGTATGTTTGCAGGTTCCTGAGAATTGCGTGTTTTTTGTTAACATCCATGAACCGATTATTTGGCGCCTCCACGAGATGGTTCAACACCTAAAAGTTGATAGGATATGTAGCTCTCAGCCTTCAGCTGTTTCAGTTGATCCTATTTTGAAAATAGGGTATGCAATTTGCCGCATCTTAATAGTTTTTCCTTTTTTTTTCTCTTCCTGATGTTATTACTGAATCTTCTTTTATAGGCTTCTGAATATCTCTGAGGTCCGCTTTAGAGTATCAATGGCAATGTCCCCAACCCAAAGGCCAAGAGGAGTTCTTGGGTTCTGGTCATCCTTGATGACTGCATTGGGGAACATGGAGCACATGCCGGTAGGGTAGCATTTTATTTTATTTTATTTATCTGTATCTTCATCTTTCGTGCACTACTCATAATTCATTCACTTTTCTGTAGTTCTACAAAGTGGCAACGTTTATGCTTCTGTAGTTAATTATTTTCTCTTGCTAATTTTTTTTCTTCAACGTATAAGGTCCGTATAGCTCAAAGGTACCGTGAGGAGTTGTGCATGCGACAAAGTGCACTAATGAACTCTGCTATATCTAACATCCAAAAAGATCTTCTTAGCCAACCACTTCAACTACTTTCCGGTGTTGATATTCTTGGCAATGCCAGTAGTGCTTTGAGTAACATGAGCAAGGGTATAGCAGCATTATCCATGGACAAGAAATTTATTCAGGGCCGGATGAGACAGGTACATCAATGTTTCATATGCCTGTGACAAATCTGGTATGAGTTGTACCTAAGAGAAATTGCAATGCTGCTGCTGTGTTTTCTCCAGGATAGCAAAGGTGTGGAAGACTTTGGTGATGTCATACGAGATGGAGGTGGGGCTCTTGCGAAGGGAATCTTCAGAGGTGTCACGGGCATATTGACAAAGCCCATCGAGGGTGCAAAATCTTCTGGTGTTGAGGGCTTTGTACAGGGAGTTGGAAGAGGTTTAATTGGTGCAGCTGCTCAGCCAGTGAGTGGAGTTCTTGATCTTCTGTCGAAAACCACTGAAGGTGCAAATGCTGTAAAATTGAAAATATCATCAGCTATAATGGCTGAGGAGCAGTTGCTGCGTAGACGTCTCCCCCGAGCAATTGGTGGCGATAGCTTGATCTATCCTTATGACGAGTATAAAGCAGCTGGCCAGGTAATTAGTTGTCTCTCTATACAGGCCTCGATGTATTTGAATAGCACTTTCTGAATGAAATATTTTCCTTTTTTTTGTTTGTGTGTGTGTGGATGGGTGGGGATTATGAAGGCTGTCTTGCAGTTAGCTGAATCTGGTACGTTTCTTGGCCAAGTTGACCTTTTCAAAGTGCGAGGAAAGTTTGCATCTACTGATGCTTATGAGGACCATTTCATACTTCCCAAGGGGAAAATTCTCTTAGTTACGCACAGAAGAGTATCTTTACTTCAGGTGAGACGGGTTTACACTCTAGTTACACTTTGGTTATCACTTATTCAATCAATTTTATGATATGCTTGGTTTCAGGTACCGATGATGACCCAGAGAAAGTTCAATCCTGCAAAGGATCCATGCTCGGTAATCTGGGATGTATTATGGGATGATCTTGTCACATTGGAGACTACTCATGGGAAAAAAGATGCCCCTGGATCCTTGCCTTCAAAGCTTATTTTGTATTTAAAGGCTAAGCCTGCAAATTCGAGGGAAGCTGTTCGTCTGATCAAGTGTAATCGTGGTTCTGATCAAGCGACTATCATTTACTCATCAATTGATAAAGTCTATAGAACCTATGGCCCAAATGCAATCAAGGTACACAAACTCTTAAATACAAATGACATCTACACGTAGTCACACAGCATGCCTAGTTCCAGACTAAATAGAAAATGGTTAAACTTCATGTTGTTAATACCAAATTTAGTTAACTTTGGACCAAAGCTGAATGATTTCTGTCAACTTCCTTTAGGAATTACTGAGATGGAAGGTACCAAAGCCATATGCCCCTCGCAATACCAACCGGCACACTGTTCAAGATTTATCATTTGCATAGATGATATTGTTCATGGAAAAGGTCAAGAAACATGCACTTGTGATGTTCCAAATGGGCTGCGTTTGAGTACATCCATACCTGCTAAAGCAAGGTATTGGCACCTTACTGCTCTTTTGTTGCACACTATCAATTGTTTTGCTTAAAATTAATATGCTCATCAAGCTTGTTTGAGTAAAATCTGGACTGCTAAATAAGGAATCGACTTTGAGCCCCAATGTTTCTCTATAATGAGCTTTGGGTGTTGCAATTTTAAAACTGGAGCTAAAAGGCATATTCAACAACGGGCGCCTAATTAATGGTGCTAACTAGGGGTGCAGAGCGGCGCCCGAACCCCTTCGTATACAAAAGAGAAAAAAGTTCAAGCTGGTTGGGACTGTGCTAGTTCAATTTGTTCTAGCTTCGCAAGTTGGCGGGTCTTGGCAGGACGCCGCCTTGCACCCCTAGTGCTAAGTTTTAGTCAACTTCTGCTTAAATATACTACCCCCTTTGATCCATATTAATTTTGGCAGCTTTAGTACAACTTGGGAGCATCTCCTTATTTCCTTTTTTTTTTTTCTCGTGGTGTAATGTTAATCCAGACGGCTATGATTCATTGTCTGGTAGTATCTTCCTGACAGCACTTGATTAAGCTTGAAGGCTCCTCAAAATCCAGAATGTAGCTGTGACATTTTTCTTTTTCTTTGAGGAATTGTTTGTTTTGATTGGTGTTGGCATCAGATATGTAGTATGATTCATATTGAGCTTATGTTTTGCAGGTATTAGTAGGCTTGCACCCCGTGTAGTTGATAATGAAGGGAAGTCGCTGTTGTAAAATAAGATGTCATGTCTTGCTTGATTTGAGTGGTGATTTCCTCCCGCAGTTATAACTCTTACCTACAGTGGGTACTTCTGGCAAAGTAGAACCAGTCCACCCCGGCTAGATAAACGGAAAGCCCTTTTCTTGCTAGTTTGATTTCTACTCCATTGGGGAATACAGTCATATTGGATGCTCGAGGCTCAAGAAGAAAAATGGAAAAAGCAACTTGTTTACAGGTGTATGTTAGGATATCATGATAGCTGGTGGTGGCTCTCATTAATTACATGTACATAGCCTTTTTGTGATGTGAAGTCGAGCATTTTCTTAAATCAGAATTAGATGACCCGTTGGCTCTTGGTGGAAAGATCAATTAAGTGACATATGAACAATATGTTTTATGAATGATCCATGGAGGATGTCTCGTTCCCTACATGACTATGAATAAGCAACAAAGCCAAACAAACTATATGAAATAAAACTTGACAAATACAGTTTATATGAAATAAATTTAACAAATCCCAAACCATTACAATGAAGTTCTTAGCGAACTATCTGAAAGCATGATGTTAACTTACGGCCACAGTATGATGTTGGTTTAATTCGGTTGAATTGGTTTTGCTTGTCTTGACGAAATAACATTTCAAACAACAAAGTAGGATACAATGGAATATGTCTCGTTCATTTATCCAGTGCATGCGAGCCCATTGTAGCTTTGGTTTCGACGTGACAACATTTCTTTCCCATGTGTGCTAAAAAATGTGACATCCTCTTTGGTCTCATCGCGCCAAGTAGTCTCACCAAACAGCTCCTTTTAGAGCAGTTACGTGATGCGGTGACACATAGTCAAACTAGTCGATATGACCGACACAGTGTGATCATATATATCCGGCTGACGAAACATTTTCGAAATTCCTCCAAACCGCTTTGCCATGCACCTCACCACTACCGCCACCTTGATCGCCTGATCATCACCGCTCCATCCCACGACCTCCTGCCGCTAGAATCCTTCACCATTCCCGTCAATCAACCTTGCCATTCCCACCATATAAGACTGCCACCAAGTTAGGGTACGCTTCTCTCTTGTGTACCCCCATTTACGATTCCTTTGGACGAGATCGCCGCCACACCACTGCTATTCTTCATCTTCCACGAAGAAATTCCTAGAAATAAGGTTAGGACGAGAAAGTTAGGTTTATGGTTTTTCTGTTAACTGTTCGGACTGACCGAGTGAAATTGTTTCGGTGATACCAAGTTGGCTACGAACATCGCACTAAGTCCACTTCGGTCTGGCTGAAGTGAGCTTTCTCGGTGGGATTGAAATGAGATGGGTTTCCCTCATATGCACTTCAGAGAGACCAAGCCCACACCTTGGTGACACCAAAATGTGTTAGCACGGTCTCTTTTGTTGCTTCAGAAAATCAGAGTCATTTTAATTGGTGAAACCGAGTTGTTCACATAGAAAACCTAAAGTTGACCTCATCTTGTCTATCCTTATCTATCTAATTCACATGGTCAGTTGCCAAGATGTCAGGGTCAGAGGACAGTCAGAATATGCAGAAAGAGGAGCATGTTGAGATGAGCTCACGGACAGATCCTAAAAGCTCTCCATATTTGGACCGTGGTAGTCCAAGTGATCATGGCTTTCCTCGTGCAACCACTTATGCTGGGAAGAAGAGGAATCCAGATGAAGATGATTCGGACTTCAACCCTTCAGCACAGGCAAAACATGTTGCTCCAAGTGCTGTGAAAAAACCTAGCTAGACCCCAATAAGCAGGGAGTTCTGCTCAAGGACAGTCAAAGCCTAAGAGGTCGAGATCTAAGACTATTCATGTTACTTACAAGAGAGCCACTATCCATGTTGATCCTCAAGAGGAGAAAGATGAGGAGGAAAGAAAATAAAGTTCGACGGTAGATGTCATGCCCAAGACTATTGCCACTAATCCTAAGCCAACTCCCAAAGGCAAGGGAAAGGGTGCATCCAAGCTCACTAGTTGAGACTACCGTTACTTGTTTATGATTGTGTATTTACTTGTTTATGATCCGCTACAATCCAGAGCTAGAGGATTGCATTGTCACTATGAATCCTGTTGATCCAAGTTTGGCTGCTTCTCAGGAGAAAGTTGAGGCAACCATAGTTGTTGCACAAGCAAGTGGGCCTAGTTCTTCTACTTCACGGGTTGCTACTATTGAGATGTCCAAGTCAAGATCAGACCAGATGGCCCATCTCTTCCAGGATACTCTCCAGACTGAGAAGGGCTTATCTAACCGAAGAGAACTGTGGAGCTTTGAAAGGACTATAGCGAGTAAGTTTCATGACCTTGATGTCAAGGTGACTGCTCTGTCTGCTAATTTTGGGAAGATCAATGAGGCTCTAACGCTCATGACTACGTTCGCAGTGATGACTCGGATGAGAGTACCACTACGCAGTACATGACTCAGTCCATGGATGCTCAACATGCTGCACTTGCACCTCCAATGTCTACACGTCCAACTCGGACTACATCAACAGAAGCTGCCACCTTCGCCAACGCCTCTCATCTCCACTCCATCGCCCACACAAGCGTTGCACGTCTGAGATCTTCATCACCAGCTCAACTGGATCAAGCCTAGAGAGGCACCTAGACTTAGATCATCTCAATATTTTTGGTATCTTGATGCCAAAGGGGGGGAGTGATATACATCATAGGGCTTCGAGGGGAGAGTTTTGGCTCTTATTGGTTTTTATCCTTGATACTTTGTTTCGTATTTGGTTGGTTGTAAAACTTAATTCCTTGTGTGTGACCGTACTTTGCTTGTTTATGATTGTGTATTTGCATTCAAACACAAATTGAAATAATGCACAAATTTAGGCGGAGCTCTTGCTTATCACATACGTCTCAAAGTGGCGTTGTTCTTCATGTTTCTATCTTATGTCGACGATTTGATCAATATGTTGTCATCAACTACCAAAAAGGGGAAGATTGAAAGTTCATAATCCTCGCGTGGTTTTTGGTAACTATCGCTACATATATCTCATTGAACTAAGGCCTACTCAAAGAATATTTCAGAAAAGTTTAATTTAGGTACAACAATTGGGATGTGAAAGTGGAACCCTCAAAATGCTAAGGACAAATGTTAGCAAAGCCTCAAGATCTCCACTTATATTTAAGTGATCAAAGATCACATTGATTCATACGAAAGACAATTACTCATACAAAGGATGTTGGGGTACCGGCCTCCCTAGGCTCCTCGAGGACAAGAGAGGCTCCTGGCCATCCGTCGTGTGCTGGTGTGCTGGGAGAGCCTCTCTCGGCCGCACTAGGCCATCCGATTTGCCCGAACGGCTCGGACCAGGGTGACCCTGCTGGAGGGTCCATGACGGTTGGACCGCGTGTCAGCCCGGGGCCACCATCAACGCCGTCCGCGCACCCGCCCAGGCACGTTGGCGAAACATTACATACCATGGTATACCTAACATACTAAATATATAGGCCCTCTCAGAAATATTTTGACGTGGGAAAATGTTAACCAAGTCCAAAGATATGCTACGATAAAAATATCAGTACAGAAGATATAAAAAGTAGGATCAATGGAGCATAATCAACCACAGAAGATCCCTGAAAAGAGGCCCTGATGTCATCCATGACGCGGTCGGGGGCTGGATCCCCGAGCAGACGGGATACGTGCCAGCCGGAGGAGCAGGCCATATAGCTCACTCCACCGACTAATCATTTATTGCCTGGCCAACCTACACTATGTAGCCCGACGCATGGCTACAAGCAGGGTCATCATCAGGACGACCCGAGAGGGTGAATGACATGACCGAACACTAGCGTGGAGTAAAGCGGGAGAAGGGTAGTGCGGCGGGTTATGTCAGAAGAAAATACTCAAACACCTAACACGCCTCGGTGTTAGGTCATCTATTGCTACGTGACAAAGGCAAGTGGGACGCTCCGACCGGCCATTATTTATATTGCCACACACATAATTTTACAGACTAGTTTTGGTACCCCCTAGGCATATATAAGGGGAGGGCTAAGGTCGAATAGAAAGGAGGCAAGTTAGCATCCACAACACTACCGCCAACCACCTTCACGCAGAAAGCTAGTAGCCAGGAAGAAGAGTAGAGATAGAAGTGTTCGGGCATTTTAGTTAGTACCCCAACCACTACTGGTCTCACCCCGACCACCACCTTTGTAACACCCAAGCACTTGTATCCCTCAGATTATATCAATACCAACATGACGTAGGTTTTTACGCTAACATGACGGCCTGAACTTGTATAAAATCCCTTTTCTCCTCATGTTCTTGTGTGCCTTTGATAGCTGATTAACTAGGTGGTTTAGCCCCTGGTCGAACTCACAAATATAGGATATCATTTATCCCTGGTGTCTGGAAAACACACTCTGACATCTGGCGTGTCGGGTAGGGGGCTAAGGCTTGAGATCCAGCTCTCCTTGGCGACAGGATACCATAAGGGATGGCAGGACAATACCCGCCATTAAGGGAGTTTGGGCTGCCCCCCCCCCCCGGAGGGGAATAACCAAGCTGAGGATACAATTGCCAGAGACACCTTCAATGTAAGGGTCGCCATGCACCTGATCAATCGCCCGTACACCGGGCGAATGACCCCAACCCATGCCCTAGCGATCGCTCAAGCTTTCCTCCTGCACCCACCGGTAGCCATCAGTCTGCGGGAAATCATGGATATGGTAGGGATTGCGGGGTAATGCTCGGACCACGGGCACCCCCGAGGGTCACCACAAATGATCAGGCGTCGGCGCAATAAACGACATGGCGAGATAACCGAAGCCACCATGGATGTCCCCCTAGTTCCACTAGGCGTTCCGATGAGGTCAAACCCGCCAGGACATGGGAGAAAGGAGAGGAGGGCTAGGCCCCATCACTGGGAGCCCCCCCGAGGAGAACGTTGTTGCGCTTGGGCCATCTTGGCCCATGCTAGGCGCGATTGAGGGTGGAACAAAGCGAGGACGGGGGAGCGAAGAAGGGGGGTCAGGAATGAGGTGGGCGATCTTCGAAGCACGATGAAGGGCCACCACGGGGTGGATGAGAAGCTAGTTGCAACTGGACAGTGTCGAAAGCTCCACGACAATGACCCCGACCATGCTCTCCATAATGTAAGCTACTCGCGGTAATGTCCTATCTACTATTTAAGAAAAGGGTTGATGCGGAGCATTCCACCATCATCCCCATGGACTCTAGACCATCACATCAAGCCACAAAGGGACCCATGAC
>CBMN010755505.1:0-11128 GCA_000582825.1 Hordeum pubiflorum
TCCTCCTTTTCTAAAAAAAAATATCCATACCCTACCCATTTATACAGACATGTGAACCTTACCCATGATTCATAAATGTACCTAAGTTAATTTTTGTTGTGATCTTGTGAATCTATGTTAAAGTTGTAACCAATTGTAAATTTTAATTGAGATGATTGTCATGTACTCATCTATCTGTTATTGAGTTTAGATCAATGTTTTTTTTGTCAAGTGTGACATAGATGAATGTAAAATTATGAATAACTTTTGTACTATTTGATCTATCCGTTGGGTACCCAATGGGTATGGATACACATCGGGTATGGGTATGGGTAAAGTTTTATACCCATGGGTATGGGTATGGGTAGAATTTTGTACCCATTGACTACACGGATATGTGTATGGTATTGCTCTACCCGCCCCATACCCTACCCATTGCCATCCTTAGTCGCAGGTTAGCTCCTCCGTGGGATGCAGTTCACCGGTGCCATATCGAAGGGTTCGTTTCAGTACAAGCCAAAGTTGTGGGAATGCGGAGTGAAAACCCCTTGGTGGATTTCCTGGGTCCTGTTGGATCCAGGGCGCATGTGTGTTCTCGCTGTTCTTGTGTGAGCCTATTATCTTGTAAAAAAATCCATTGTTTGCTGATTGCAATGCAATGTCGGGTGTGGACTGTAGGTTCTATGAGTGGCATGATGTCCTGCTCAATGACTTCTGCGACACGATGACTCGTCTGAAAAAAGAGAAGATCCAATTGGAGGAATACCGCATCCAACCTGAAGCTCACATGGCGAAGGCAGTTGACATGGAGATGGGTGAATGGAATGCAATTGAAGCACACGGTAGTACTAGAAGACTTGCAGAGAAAATTAGCAAGATTTACAAATGATTAGTGCCTGTTGTAATTCACATGAGTAGTGCTCAGAAAATGTTTGTATGTTGTTCATAAGACTGAATTTTTCAGAATTTTTCTTGCTCATAGAAATTGGCAAAATATTAACTATCACTGCTGGTATTGTAGCATTTCAAGTTTCATGATCATAAGCAACTATTTAATTGCATCTTGGGTCGATTTTCTTTAAATGATTGCTGGTTGTGAGCCACCAACATGTGTGGACTTCCTGTGGCTGCTTGTTGTTGGTTTTTTCATGATCTCTCTCTCATTTGGCTATTGTCCAGAAGTCAATAAAAAAAGTGTTAAGGTGTCATGTCGTAAACTCTCATATTGTCAAAAAGCATTTGTTATAACCATGTGTTTATCCTTGTCATATGTTGGACAATACATTCCCGGTCAATTGGGTTAGTCTTTGGATAATTTTTTTTCCGATCACTATTAAAGATAACAACAAAACTTTATGTTATTGAAATACAACGTTGAGTTATATATACTAATGGTTAAGAGTGGAGAAATATCAAACTCAATAGACTGTCTAATACTTTAGTGTTTCTTGGACGACCTAGAAATGCTTACCATTTATTTATACTAAATATTTTTATTTTTCATAATTTAAATTTATCTTTTATACATGATCTTAAAAAATTTAGTTTTCTATTATCCTTAGCAATTATGTAATGATACAAGCAAGATACATATTCTGGTTATATAATATTAACATATGTTGTGAAAAAAAATATTTTCATTAAATTACAATGAGTTTGACATAGTTATTTTTCCTTTTCATGACTTTGCCTCTTTTTTATTTAACCAAAATATTCTAGATCAGAGATAAGGAAAATAATCAAATTTTGAGTCTTACAAATTAAAATGTACCATATAGATGAACTGGAGATATATGATTGGTATTTGTGTCTATTACTTCTCTTAAATATAATGGCTCGTAGTTATAAAGTTGGCTGAGATTTGTAGAATTTAGGCTTGTCTATTTTTGTGTGCAACTACATAAAATGGATAATTATCTTTTCACTTAATACCAAGTTCTAGAATATGAAAAAAATGAGTGGTTTTTCCTTAAATCGATGCAATTGTTTATTTGTTTTTTCATGAAAAAATATTTCGTTCGTGGTCTCCGATTCATAAATCAACTGGTATGAGGTCTTGAGTTAGCCAGCTCAACACACATCAACACCATATCCTTTTTTCTTGGTTTTATAAGTACTCTCTCTATTCCAAAATAATTGTCATGGTTTAAAACCTCGTCAGATATTTTGGAATGGTGGGAGAATGTACGAAAATACTTTCTTTGTACTTGTTAAACATTATCACACATAAAAGGTATGCATGTGAATGTGTCCACCATTTTATTTTCTTGGTTTAATATGTAGTCTGCATCATAATGTGCAATTCAATCCCCAAAGTAGTAGTGACTTGCACACCTCAACTTGACTCGCTCAAAATCAACCCAACTCATCAAGATTTATGTGTTTACTCTTGATTGGGAAACTTATATGACTGTTTTTGCTGGCCAACAACAAAATAATGATTCTTTTTTTTGCGGGTAACAAAAGAATGATTCTAATGTTCTTCAAAACTTCATGGCTAGAATATATACTAGACCTTCAGCACACCTTGGCGTGTGGTGCCAGGTCCTAACGTTTGTGCCTAAGCGTGTGTGCCAGGTATACTGTAATTGCGAGTTAAGCTTAGCATGTTTAGCCAGAACAATTAATACGCCTATGATAAAGCACAAGTATTTAGTTTCTTCGAGAGCAATAGGGCATAAAGTTCAGTGCTACAGCGTAGCCGAAGCAGCCTGTGGCAGTGGGATCAATATTGAACAAGCAACACAAATAGCCAACCACAAACAGGGCTAACACGGAATGCTTTAAGTACGGTATTTTCATACAAAGCAGTAAAGGTCTGAGAGAGCATCCAGCAATTTCGTTATCATAAAATGCCAATCTAACCACTCATTTCCCTACCTAGCTACCAATGAAACAGTAACCGATGTTGTTGGAGAGGTTGTTGAGGTAGGCCATGCGTTTCAAGAATTGAAAGCCGATGACAAAGTTGTGTCCAAATTAGTCTTCTGGGTAATTCAAACAATCCAAATTTTAACAATTCATTTTATGTTATCGTACATATCCATCATTCATGACAGAAGGTGCGTAATTAAAGAAATTTCGTGGCCTCGCTGAGTACATTGTAGCATCCGAGAGCATCACCGTCGCCTGCCCCACCGTAATATTTGTTGCGAATGCCGCCGGGCTGCCCCTTTTGGCTTCACTACTCTGCAGGCCCTGAGGGCCATTGGCACAAAGTTTGACAGAATGGGCAGTGGCATCCTGATCACCGCCGGATCAAGCGGCATCGGCACGTATGCAGTTCTGCTTGCCAAGCTTGGGAACCACAATGTCAACGCCACTTGTGCTGCGCGCAACCTTGAGGTTGTCGCGAACATCGGTGCGGATGAGGTGCTTGACTACAAGACCCCAGAAAGTGCGGCACTAAAAGACTCGTCAGGCAAGAATTACAACTACACCGTGAACATCACGAGTGATGGCAAGTGGTCGTCCTTCAAGCCGACCCTTAACTACCCTGGCAGAGTTGTTGACATAGCTTCCAACTTTTGGAACTTTGTCGCATCAATTATGACATTTTTCTCCAAGAAGAAGATATCCATCATGATCGCATCGATGGAGAAGGAGGACCTGAGGTTCCTGCTTGACCTGATGAAGGAAGGGAAGGTCAAGACGATCATCGACTCACGACACCCCTTTGAGAAGGCAACCAATGCGTGGGAGAAGAGCATGAGAGGGCATGCCACAGGAAAGGTCATAGTTGAGATGTGAACTTCATGCATATGCCCCTTTATTGCGAGCCAGTATAGCAAGCGCATCCACAAACAACGTTTTAATCATCTATTACTTTATCTTGTAAAAGTTCATATGGTGTGAGAGTACATTCAGTCTTCAAGTCATATAATATTATTCAATATTTATTATTACAACTATAGTTTTTTTGATTATAATTAAATATCGAACAAAACCTAGAGAACACAATAAATTTTAGGAATGAGGTTTAGCTTGCTGGACCCAAATAATTTATTATAAAACTTGTATTAGAGTTTACATCAACTACCTATCATTTGACCTGCCATTTGATTTAGTATATTTTCTTGACTGAACTGTTTGTCAACAATATATTCGCGCCACATCTCATAATTTTGTGTACCACCTATGCTTTGTGTTTCATAATGGACAACTGAGACGCGAATGGATTTATACTATCACTAGTACTTCGCTTATATATTGATGTGCAATTTTATGTGAACGTTATCCTACGATCTGCCTCATTTTAAGCTATGCAATAATAAAGCAAAATGAAAATTAAGTGGATTATTAGTTTCGCCATCGATAACAACAAAACATTAGTTTAAAGTCATGCTTCTTGTACAAAATAGAAAAGGCAGATCAACCTATATGAATTGTGAGATCGGGATAAGTTTTTAAACACACTAGCAATATAGCAAAAGTTGTGTGCAACATCTTCAATTTTTTTGAAACTAGTGGATATTTGTAGAGAAAAAATGGAATGTGTGAATTTGTTGAATATGCGTGCAATTAAAGAAATTAACTCGGTACCATTTCAATGAAATCTCAATTATTATTCACAAAAGTTCTAATGAAATTTCACAAATCAGTAAGATTTCACCCATATTAACGGATTTACATGCATTCAAATTTCACATATCCATAAGATTTCACGCATAGTCCCACCGCTGAAATGAACATTTGCCTCCAATAATGTTAATAATATGTCGTAGAGGCAATCGTAGACATGATTATATTTTTTTGCATCCTTGATTTAGTAAATATTCATTGAATAATGTAATTTGTATCAATTGGCAAGTATGTGTCTTGTTTGTGAAATTCTATGCTTAAGTGATTAATCGAATGTAATCCCTAGTCGGAAACTGATAAAGCAGGCATGATAAAGCAGGTGTCGCTCTTGTTCAAATAGACTAGCATAGTTTCTCACCATGGACATGTAGATGCCAAACCAATAATGTGAACACGTTTTAGGTATTTGTGGCCTACTTGAACAAGAGCGACACAGATAATTGAATTTTTTTTAAGACAAGACACCGATAATTGAATGATATGGCGGAGATGCGTGATGGCCTACTTGTGGAGGCCCGTTTTATGGCCTGTGTAGTATTTCCTTTCCGTTCTAAAACAAGAGCAGCACCTTTTAGCAAACCCTATTTGGCGCTTATACCACTGGGTTTAAATATTCTCGTAGAAGGCGCACACCCTAGTTGCATGTTGCTTCTCTCGGGCCGACCCATCCGGTTTCTCCAGTAATGTGCTCAAAACAGGTCTTGTGTACCTTCTATAAGGTTCTGACCATTTTCTAGCATGTTTTCTGTTTGATTTTGTTTTGTTTTGTTTTCTGGCTGACTTTGTACAAAAAAATCTGTTTTATTATTCATTTTTCAGGGGTACTTGCAATTTTATTAACTAAGCAAAGACATGAATTACGTCCGCTACAATATGCAAGATACAGTCCGGTGGCACCTCAGGCCAAAACGAATTAAACTCGCTAGTCATGTACCCGTGCACCTGCACGGCCTAGCTATTATATGGATATGTAATTATTAAAATTAAGATATAATCTGGAAGAGTACAACTGGGCAGATGCTAAGTTATTCAAACAATGGTAACACATAATAAACACATGTATTATAAGCTTAATTATTGGATCAAATGCATCCGTTTTCCCATTGCAAACCACTATAATTGTCTTGAAGGAAGCCTTCATGTCATAGTAGCGAGATATACCTTATGGTGAATTTAAAGCCACCAGCTAAGGAATGCAGAGAGTATGAATTAGTTTGATCCATATGGCAAGATACACATCTTTCTAGGTTATTTGATATATATTGTAGCATGCATAACACAACTTGACAAAAATTGAGAGAAGCATACGCCCCATAGGCTAGTTGCATATTTTCTTGCTTGTGTTAGACTCAGGTGATTTGGCATATTAAATTAATAACCTTGGTAATGGTGATATCATGGAGCTATAACGGAGAGATGTTTGTACATTTGTGACTGGTATATTTTATCTTTGATAAGTATAACTTTTGTAAGTTGGAACTGAAATTTCTTTTCAAATCATATGCTCTTTTTTAGTGTGAGGCTGGATGACACCTTATTTCTTATTAATACAATCAGACATATGCTCAGTTTTTAACGTGAAGCTTCAAGACTCTTTATTTGTACGTGCTATCTTTTTTTAGCTAAATGCATGTGTTTTTTTAACACAACACAGACGCAGACACTCATATATGCGCACATACAGTCATTCATATAAACACATGCATGCGCACCTTACCTGTAGAACACCTTCAAAAGACTAAGCCGGCACATCTTCTAGAGATTGACGGCATGCATGTGTTTTCTATTTTCGTAACAATCCTTTTATTTCTATTATACGCGGGGTAAGAATAGTATTTAGTTGTAGAGTCTTTTTTACTCATTTAGCTGTACGTAAAGGCACATGTTTTTTTAACGTGCACGTGGGTGTTTTTTTTGTTGGATTGTACATGGGTGTTGAAACTTCTATTTCTTTGAACGTGGGTGTTAAGGACTCCTTGTTAGGACGTGTGAGTTTTTTTTTATTTGCAAGGTGCAGGCACATGTTTTTGTTTTAAACTTGGACGTTGGGTGTGTTTTTTAGTTGGCTCGGCGTGGGTGTTGTGGTTTCTATTTCTTTAATCGTGGGTGTTGAGAACTCTATTTTTTCTGGATGTGTATGATTAATTTCTTAATGTACATAGTGAGAACTTCTTACTTGTGTGCATGTGATCCTTGGGGACGTGGTTTTTTTGTATGTGTATAAGTTCAACATATGATGTATGTCAGGATTTCTTTAATTCTAGTAGAATAGATTTTGACCATTCAATTTAGGATCAAATTGATTAATTAATCTATGTGGACATTGCACAAAGATTTCCATACATGTAATTTATGTTTTTTTTTCTTATAATAGGTACAGGTGGGACTGTAGGCTAGGACTCCTAAGGTACCTCATCCAACGGCTGTGGATAATTAATTTAGAGATCTGACGGACAATTTTCTTAGTTTGTGAGGATTAACGTGGAGCCTCGTATGGTGCATCCAATTAGTAAATATATAAGATTGCTAACACCCTCCCTAGCTAAGACGTGGGTAGCAGCGTTAGCTGAACGCCTCACCCATGAAACTTTAGAGTCCGGTCTAGACCCTAACATCTCTTTAATTTCTTCAATGTAAGGGCCCACTGCAGATAGATTCTTTGTCTTGTCATTCAGCATGGCAACCACTCCTTTGTTGTCCAGCTCCAGGTGTACTTTCTGAACATTAAGCTTTTGCGCCATTTACATATCTCTCTTCGCCGCTAACACCTCTGAAAGCTCCGGGCCAGTGATGCCTGGGAAGAACACAACATCTCCTCCTCTAAAAGCGCCATCATGGTCCCTTAGGATCACGCCACCTCCCCCATTGTCTTGCGCCTTCGACATAGCTCCGTCAGTGTTGATCTTGATCCATCCCAACTCAGGTGGCTTCCATTGTTCAGAATGTTTTGGTTCTGTAGGCATTCTAGTTTTATCAAGCACCGTGCGATATTCTTGTATATGATCAAAAACGCGCTCCACAACCCTTGCATCATCACTAGCATCAGGTGGCCTCTCATCATCACTAGCATCGGGTAGCCACCCTTGCAGCCAGGTTTTCGTTTTACATTTAATCAATATTTCTTCAAATTTCTAGATTGTTTTAAATTTTGAGAACATTGATCAAATGATCTAACTTTTTTTCAAATTCATGAGCTTTTCCGAATTTCTGAAAAAAAATTGAAATTCATAAATTTTTATTCAAATTCACAAACTGTTTTTAAAATCGTTGTCAAATTTCAAATTCACGAACTCTTTCCAATTTCATGAACATTTTTCAAATCCATGATTTTTTTTCAAATTCGTAAACTTTTCGTGCATTCATGATATTTTTCATTTTTGTGAAAAAAATTCAAATCCATAAAAAATTAATTTCACTTTTTTTTATTTTAGAACAGATATAAAATTCATTATATTTATTCAAATTTTAAAAAAATCAAATTAGCGAACTTTTTTCAGTGTTATGAACATTTTTCAAACCCATGGACTCTTTCTAAATCCGTAAAAAAATTCCGCATTCACAAACTTTCTTTGAATTTGCCAACTTTTCAATTTCGCAAACATTTTTTTTGGAATTCTGTGAACATTTATTTTCAAATTCATGAAATTTTAACCAATTCGTAAACCCTGTTCGTATTTTGTGAACTTTAAAAATTTTCACGAACATATTTAAAAATGTTTTGAATATATGAAAAATAATCTATAGAAATGTTTGGACATATTTCCTGATCTAATACCCCACCTCTTCTGAGGAAAATCTAGTTTTTTTAGGCTAGCGAAATCTAGTACGCTACCTGCTGGGATGAGCGAGGTAACGAGGTGTTTGGGCCACGGCAACTACCGTTCGGGTACTGAAGACGCCCATTAGGAAGTCTCCAACTTTTTTCTTCTCACATCTCATCTGCTCTTCCTCCCGTGCTGCTTGCTGTGGTTTTGGTGATTGCACAGGAGGAGAAACAGAGAGATAACCGTCAGCCGCGTCTCTCAGAAAGGAAAAAAACCGCACTCCAGTCCACATGTGGCGATGAATAGGATGTGAACCAGAAGCCAGAGTATACGTCGTCGAACTATCCTCATCTACAGTCGCACTCCCCGTGCAGGAGGAATGGGTGCGTTGTTCATGCTTTTATTTATAGATATTTTTTTAATCAAAATATATCTAAAATTGTGGGTTTAAATTATGAACCATTTTCACCCTTGTGTCTCTTGCATCTAGATCTTCGAAACTCGATTTCCTATTAATAGGTTTCGACAAAAAAATCTGCCATAATTGGTGCTTCCTACTGTAATATATTTGTGCTTTCTTGAGTACTGCACTTGTGCTCCCTATTGTAGTGCACTTGTGCTCCCTATTGTAGCTCACTTTGTGTTTCGTTTTCATACTACGCCCTTCGTCTAAAAATGCTTGCTGAAAAAATGAATAGAAATGAATGTATCTGCAACTAAAATAAATCTAGATACATATACATCTAGATACGTTCATTTCTATTTCCGGAGGAGGGAGTACAAGTGTGCTCCACTTTCTATAGTGCACTTTTTTATGCTCACACGTAGTGCACTTTGTGCTCTCCACTAGACGCTCGAATGCACCAATACTTCAGGCGACCAGCGAATCGGTATCAAATACCGTATCCGATACGATACGCCCCCGATACGTGTCCAGGGAGTATCCATGAATAAATGATTTAAAACAATTCAGATACTTAAAGGATACTTTCTCAATTCGTTTTGGATACGGTACAGCCAATCTTAGAGCCCACTCAGCCCACTTAAGAGGCAGACAACAACCCTAGTACCCCAATGCCCCCATCATTTCTCTCCGAGTTTTCTTTCCTCCCTCCCGAGCTCACACATGCGGCGGCTGGTCGATGCATACCTAGCAGCTGCTCACCCAGGGCCGGCTGCAGCGGTGGCTGGCCGGCGACGAGCTGCTCCTCCTCCTCACCAACGCCTCCTCCCACGCAACAGCCAGGTATGTACACTTCACTTCTCCTTTTCTCCTGCCTAGCCAAGCTCATCCCCTCTTCTTTCTCCTCTGATATGTGGAGATCTCATTTTCTCATCTCCTCCAGATGGCTCCTCCTGCTGAACCTCCTACTTTACCTTCAAATCTAAAGGCACCATTGTGAAACCATGTTACAATCATAGAGAAATCACCTGGAGGGGGCAACACTAAATGGAAATGTAACTACTGTGGTCACGAAGCTTTGAGTAGCTACTCTAGAGTTTCTGCTCATTTGCTAAAGAAGACAGGGAACCATGGAATCCATGCATGTAAAAGGTCACCGTTGACATTCTGAATGCATTTAGAAGTGAGTTTGCAATGGCTCAAGCTGCATTAGCACAAAACAAGCAAAAAATGTGTCTTTTCCTAGTGGTTCAGCAAGTGTTGCTTCATCAGGTGCAAGCACTAAAAAGAGGAGAGAACATGGACCAACTACTTCATTGGAGAAAGCTTGGCTGAATGATTTACACAAGCAATTGGATGAAAAAATTGCTAGAGCTTTTTATTATGGATGTATGCAACTATGCAAGTATGCAACAAATGTACAGTTGTATATTTCATTTCCTGCATCTTGCTAATTAATGTTTTTGCTGTTTTGTACGGTTAGCTTTCAACTTTGGAAGAAATCCACATTATCAATACTCATATAACTTTGCTGCAACACACAATATTCCTGGTTATAAGCCTCCTAGGTACAACAGGCTTAGGACTACACTTCTCAAGAATGAAAATATGCACATTGACAAGTTATTGGAGCATGTGAAAAGCACATGGATTGAGAGGGGAGTAACAATTTGTGCGGAGGGTTGGTCAGATCCATCTAGGCGCCCACTCATCAACGTTGTGGCCATTGCTGGGAAAGCACCGGTGTTCTTGAAGGCTGAAAATTGTGAAGGTGATTTGAAGACAAAGGAGTGCATTTTTGAGAAGTTGAGGTCTGTGATTGAAGAAGTAGGTCGCCACAATGTGGTCCAAGTCATCACGGACAATGCTCCAAATTACAGAGGTGCTGGCCTACTTGTGCAGGCAGAATGTGACCACATATATTGGACACCTTGTGTTGTCCATACCCTCAATCTTGCGCTGAAAAATATTTGTGATCCCAACCAGTGGGCAATTGAAGAAATAGAAGCCTTTTATTAATTTGAGTTTATTGCCATTGTGAAAAATGAAGCTTCAATGATCAAGAATTTTATTATGGACCATGGCATGTGATTCTCCATGTTTAATGAATCCAGCCCCTTGAAATTGCTGTCTATTGTTGAAACAAGGTTTGCCTCGGTTGTGATTACAGTGACAAGTGGCTTGTAGTAGGTGAAGGTCGTGTACCCCCACACAAAGACCTTGAGGATACAACCATGCGGAACAAATGCATGAAGAAGTTTTTCCAAATTGCAAAAGATTTGGCAAGAGCAAGGGAAGAATTCTTTTTGCTTGTTCAGAAGAATTCAATGATCATGATTCAATCAATAATAGTGTTGGAAATATGCCCTAAAGGCAACAATAAAGTGGTTATTATCATATT